>JADGIL010012858.1:0-19980 GCA_020352625.1 Cactoblastis cactorum | reverse complement strand
GTCACGCTCGGTCCGGTGAGTGGGAGAGTCGGAGGCCTAACTTCCCCGCCCTCCCCACATGGGGAGGGCGCGGTTTTTTATAGGCCGGCAACGCTCCTGTAACCCCGCGGGTGTTGCAGTTGTCTATGAGCGGCGGTGATCACTTAACATCGCGTGTCCCGCCTGCTCGTTTGCCTCCCTCTGACATAAAAAAAAGAGTGCTCTTAGCTATGTTTGAACTAACAACGCAATAGAGAAGTAAGTTTGACATGTTTTGTTATATTGTGTGGGGGTTTTAAAATTTTTAATTTAATTACTTGTTCTTCTATTACATATAGACAGAGCCGAGAGTCGCAAGACTCGAAGGCTCAGCTGAATAGTGGGCTTATTGGTGGAATGGACATTTGTATACATTGACTAGTTGCTTGACCATTAACGATGAAATGATCCCCTTTTTAACAACTTTACAATCTGCACAGGAACAGAGGAAGCTGGCTTATTTGCTTTTTTGAAATATCATTACGACATAGAAAATATTGTATTTATAATTGTTTGACAACTATAAGAACATTTGATAATCTATACATTATAATAAAATTGTAACTGAGCTATGTCTGTACATGGGAGATATTTATAGGGCCTATGGAAGCCAAAACTATTGTTTTTAGAATTTTTGTCTGTCTGTATGTTTGTACGCGCATCACACAAAATCTACCGAACTAATTTGGATGAAATTTGGCACAGCGATGATCTACGACCTAGAATAAAAGTTAGGCTAATTTTCATCCCGAAAAAATGCACGGTTCCCGAGGGATATAATTTTTCGTAAAATCTACGTGGACGATGTCGCGGGCATTAGCTAGTATACCAATAAAAATGTCATTTTCCTAGCTTAAATCTTATCAAATATTGATGACTTAATCCTCGCCATATTTTAATAATATAATGCAAATAAGTTGATTAAAATTATCCTCGATTATGTGGTTATTTACAACACAAACAACCTGTTTGACTATGTGATGCTGTGTTTCCTCAAAACTTAAATAATTTACTGATCATCATTATTTATTTATTTATTTCGTCTCATGTGTTTACAGGTAATTAGTGCATTGATGTAATGAGTACATTAAGCTCAGACATGAGCCCTGCAAGGGCANNACAGCAAAATACGTTATAATATAAATACGTAAGATAATTTAGTAAATAAGGTTTTACAAGTCCTATAAATTCATTCAGTATTATGCATGAATCATAGAGCGATGTAAAAAAAAAAATATAAAAATAAAAAATATATCAGTTACACATCGCTAAGAACAATAGTTATTGTTGTTCTTAGCAAATTATTCACAAAACAAGACCAAAACAATTGGATTTTTTTTGGTACTTATGAATAAAGACACGCGAAATTTTCTGTAATTTTTGCGTCGTTAGTTAAAACTGGATAAGGTAGCTATACTAATC
Source organism: Cactoblastis cactorum (assembly GCA_020352625.1). NCBI lineage: Eukaryota > Metazoa > Arthropoda > Insecta > Lepidoptera > Pyralidae > Cactoblastis > Cactoblastis cactorum. The sequence goes on along the minus strand of JADGIL010012858.1, from coordinate 18,540 downwards.
TCTAATACTTCTAATTTAGTGAAATTCGTATCCAATCGTAATTAAACACGCAATTTATTAGTTAATCTTAGACACTAATGAGAAAATTGGTTTGGCCTACGTACCTAGAGGTCTAAAAGGAACTAGGTATTGATTTCCGGTACAACTATAAACATTGAAATGATGTCATAAGATTATTAAACTTCGCCTATTTTCGGATTTTAACAGCATTCAGGATAGCCGTAATTCTCGTACCTTTGTGAGTCATAAATACGGATAAACATGGCCAAAGCGACCTACGTTTTGCTTAGTAACATAACCTTATCATTACGATATAGAATTTATAAAGGCATGGAAAGATAAAGAAAATTGCTAAACAATTGAAGGATATATTAAGTAGTATTCATATCCGCTTAATAACCGAAATTATGGTAATATGTTTATTTTAATATTAAGAAATAAGATAAAAAAATTACCTCAAACAGTTTGAGCAGAATGTTGACATAAAGACGCCTCACTCCTAGTGACTTGCCAATTGATGCTAGGAAAATAACACACAGAATTAAAAGCAAGAACGGTGTGTATAATATTGAAATTGCAACAGAGACAAACGACATGAGTAACGCCATTTTGACGACTGATATTTGATTGATGTCTATCAAAAAATAATGAATGGTTTTGTATTGAACTAGGTATTGAATGAAGGTCATAGACCAAGTCAGCCGGTTAGTCATTCATTCATTTTCATTGATGTCACAGGAATGTTGCCAACGTAATGTTATTAAATATACTACTAAAAGTCTACCATGATTTAGGTAGAAAATTAATAAAGTTCTCCAATAAAATACCTTCTACGAACTTTGTTTCTTAATTTTACAGGATGTACATACTAAAAAGGAAGGTATGTATGTTAATTATTTCATTTTGGTAGCACTTAATTATCTCAATGACAATGGCAATCTCGATATTTTACTGTCAAAAATCTGAACATTGCATTAAAGGAATCGTATCGGGATTTTTTATAAAATCCTGTTTGGATCCTATTTAGGTACAACATTTAATAAAATGGCAGATCTTCCTTATGGGCCCCCAGTGCGAGTTTCTCCTCTAATCAGGGTAATTATAACATTTATACTTCGTTTATGTTATTATGTAACATTCTGTTTTTGAAAATATATTCCAAATTCAAACTATATTACTAATGTGAATAACAATTTACCTTTATTTCTATGATTATGACATGTTTTATCTTACCCTTTACCAGCCAGTATTTTACTTTTTATGTTTTGTGTCAATTGTCAATATTCGAAGCAAATTCTAACCTCAGTTTGTAAGAGTATACCTACATTATTACAATATATTTTGCATGTGGATTATGCAAATTTCCCATGGAATCGAGAACTGTTGGTTGCGAGCGTAGCCACGGGAAATATAAATATATTCTATAGTTCTTTAAAGATAATTTTGCCCATTTTATGGGTATTTCATATGTTATCATTACTCTTGCCCATTTCCAGTTTGGCCGTTGGTCATTCCTCGGTGTGGGCATCCTTTATGGAGCATTTCACCAGAACCGACTCTCCAAGAAGGAGGCCAAGATTCGCGAGATCGAAGCCAAGGAGAAAGTCATCCGCGATGAGAAGCTCAAGAAGGAAAAGGCAATTGCTGCTGCTGGTCAGTTGATAACATGTTGTTTAATATCTTTATTTCATTATTACAACTGCCATAGTGTAACGGTTAACGTATATGACCACTACTCAGTAGGTTCTGAGTTCAATCCCTGATCAGGTCATGATGGAAAATTACCTGTTTCTGTATGGCTTGAATCTTGGACCCACTAAGTTTGTAACTTCCATTATGTGTACAATATCCACTACAACTACGTATATTTAATAAATTAATTAAATTACGATGGTGGGTTACGGTGGAGGGTTAACATCTAGACCGACACACAGGAGTTCCCAGGTTAGTTCCCCAGTCAGGTCATGATAAAAAATGATATTTTTCTGATTGGCCTGAGTCTTGGATGTTTATCTATATTTGTATTTATTATAAAATATAGTATCTTTGAGTTAGTATCCCATGACACAAGTCTCAAACTTATTTTGGGACTTGTAATTTGTCCTTATACATTTATTTATATTTTATGTTTTTAAATCTAATATAATAATATGAAGCAAAGAACTTGAATGCACTAATCTCTGGAATTACTGGTACAATCAATTCTTTCAGTGATAGATAGTCCACTTATCGAAGAAGGCCTATAGGCTACTTTTAATCCTGTTTTAATTCCCAAGAATGAGACCAATTGACTCTATTCTTTTTTGTTTATTTTTTCACTATTATCATGTAACAATTTCGAATATTTGACTCCCCTCAGGCTTGTAGGGTCCAATGCAAATGAATTTTCTGTACCGGACTTTTATAAACCTTTTTAAACTTTATATGCTTTCTTTTTTCAGAGGAAATCAAAAACCTAGAAGCAATGATGTCGCCACAAAAATGAACGAATGGACATTACATACATTAGTTATAAGTGAATAGTGAAGACCGTCATCAAATGTTGCCATTGTAAAAAATTCAATGCTGTGTGGCAATTTCAACATTAACTTTTTATGTTGTATTTATTGAAATATAGGTGTTTAATGTACATATGTTTTATATTTTATAAGTCCTCATGCTATATATATAGCGTTTGTATAAAGCTTATGATTGCTTCTAGTTAACCCTCTGGTTGCAGAGGTCAGATTGTAATTGCTGTGTAAAAACGTAACCTCACCAAATCTCTCTGGCTCTGAAGCGTCACTGCTGTGGATGCTCGGAATAACGTGAGGTATTATTATTATATCTAAAAATCTCAAAAGTTACTAACATTTAATAATTAAATTTACTAATAACTAATAGATCTCCCAATAAAGTTAAGAAAATAGCTTAAAAATAGTGAACTCATAATAGCACTACATGTTATGGCTGTATGTTTATTTAACATTTTTAATGCAATGGTATTTTTTCGTCCAGCTAACGACTATAATCTTCAAATTTTCAACATTGACATTATTTGTCATTTACAATAAATAATCTACGGTTTTAGAGAATTATTACCTATTTATTTCAATCATTGAATAGCTTGACTATCTACTTAATTACGAGACAGTTTTCAACAATTATTTGCTAATAATTGTAGGTTTCATAACATCTATTTTTCTTATTTTATTTTATAAACAAGAATTAAACTAAATCATCATGTTTAGCCCATGTGCTTAGCAAGGACATGTTTTATATAAAATAGTATTATTTAGAGAAACAAACCAAAAGGAAGCGTCGTATTTATCAAAGAAATGTGTGTAAGTATATTATGATGTATTTGAGAACAAGTACTTTTTATATCATTGAAAGTTACGCGAGCTGACAATTAAAATAATATTAATTTACTCACGTCAATTTTAGTCGGTATCGCCGACGACCTTTTCGACCTATTGAGAAGGCCATCTTCAGGGCGAGTACTTCTTATTAGACAATAGTTAAAAAGTGAAGAAAAACAATGATTTTGAGAGTAAAATTTATTTATACTTCTTTACTATATTAAGAGGGCGCAGCCAAAAAACAAGTCAAAACTATGAGCGGGAGTTGATTTAAACTCTGACTAATCTTCGGAAATACTGAACCGATCATGAAAATTCTTTGACAATCAGAAAACTACACTATTTAGGAGTCCTATAGGCTATATTTTAACGCACAACGAAGTGGGCACGGGTCGTTAGTCTTCTTCATAGGTACATATAAAAGTGATAGTAACCACTTATCACAAAATCTAAGAAACTACAATCGCTAGGGGTCTAAAATTTTGTATGAGGGTTGGTCTTATGACGTAAGTGCTCGCTGAGGTTGGATTATGCTAAATTCCCACGAAGTTGGGCCTTTGGCTCTTCCACTCACCGGACCGGTTGGTCTTCTGTGGGAGTGTAGTACTTCACCGGACGAGCGTGAATGGTCACGCTGCAGGCTCATACCACTATATAAATTTCAGTTCGCTTTCTGCTTTGTGATCTTCTGGTTTCTGATTTACATATTAATATCGTTCCACGTGGCGGCTCTGGCCGCTCCACTCTACATATGTATATACGCGATCACGCCGTGCTGTCCTTGTTGCGAAGTAAGTAATTTTTTTTTATGTAAGTAGGAGGCAAACGAGCATGCGGGTCACGTGATGTTGAGTGATCACCGCCGCCCATAGACAACTGCAACACCCGTGGGGTCATAGAAGCGTAGCCGGCCTATAAAAATCCTCCGTCCTCCCCAAATGGGGAGGGCGGGGAAGTTGGAATTTTGACTTGTAAACCTTTACAAAAATAGAATAAAAAAATATATTATCTATTGTTATATTATTATCCCTATTATTATGCCCTGCCGGCATAATAGGGACCAAAACTGCTCGAGTTTCTTTCGGCATTTCTTTTCAGCAGATGTCGTTCCGAAATGCTGGTAGTCTATAGCTTGATTGATATTTAAAAGTCTATTAATTGGTGATGTGAAAAAGTGCCCGTGAAGGTCTAATTTCTGAATAAATATTTTGATTTTGGTAAGCCATTATTTCTCGTCAGTCCAGTCATTATTTCTCTTTGTACATTGTCATTCACAGAATGAAATAACATAGTTTCCTTGCGGAGAAATCTTTTCTTTTTTAGAAATATTTTTTTTTTTACTTATCGGTACCATTTTTACATTTTTTTTATTGTGGTATGAAGCCACTACTTTGTAGTGGTATGGAGTCCATACTTCGTAGTGGTATGGAGTAACTACTTGTAGTGGTGTGGAGCCTGCTGCTTGCTTTGGCCCAACTTCTCCGTCCTCTCCATTTGGGGAGGGCTGAGAAGATGGGCTTCCGGCTCTCCCAATCTCCGGACGGAGCATGGCGGCTGATAGCCGCCATTCAATCGTCGGTCTTCTGTGGAAGTGTGGTACTGCTCCGGACGAGCCGGCCCATTCATGCTGCAGGCAAAAAAAGCATGTAGCAGGCTCATACCACTACGAATTTATTTTCCCTTTATACATAATTATTATTTCTTATCGATATTCATGAAATATGTTATAATTTCCAGGGATGCTGCGACTTTTTACTAAGCTGCATACAGTTTCCTAATTATTGCGCCGAAAAAATGTTAGACAATTGCTATTAATTTTAATTGTGAATTTAATTTTTACACTTGCTGACCCGTGCCCACTTCGTTGGGCGTTAATTAAAAAAAAAAGAAAGTTAAACATTGCCTCTTTATACGTACCTATAGTGGCGTATAATTTCAAATCTATGATATAGTTTACAGTATTTATTTGATTCATATAATGTATAAGTTGTATTACCCGAACGAAGCCGGGCCGGGTCGCTAGTTATACATATGAACATCCCTCTATTTATTTAAAAAAAAACCAGTAGCAGNNATGAAATTTTTTATGTTTTATTTATATACTATTATCATTAGCATGTCGGTGACGCGAACCGAGGATTTTACCCTCTACCAAAACGCTCAACGCGCCTAAAGAAGTTTTCACTTCAAAAAAAACATACATACACACATCGAGAAGCAGACATCGAGAAGCTACTTGGTTTTATGCTATTAAGACCATTATCAATACGATTATGGTCTTATTATGCCATGCTAGAAGATATTAAATGGTGTGGCCAACTGAAGTTGTTATTGGCTCTTTCCTCTTGAGGCCTGGTTGTACGACCCTAGAGGGGCGAACGGGAAATTGTTTTCCATATTGATCCTTAATGTCCTAATTAATAAAAGTTGTTTTATACTATCTGAGATAGGATGTAAATCTCCTGTGTTTCAGACATTCAAAAGCATTTAATCAAGATTACAGTCTATACATGTAATAAACAGTCTATACATCTAATAAATAATGTAATAACTGTAACTGGACTATATCTGAACGAACATGGAGAAATTAAGGAGAAAAAGGGTCTTTGTACGACCTATTTAAGCTAAAAAAATATTTTTTAGAATTTAGTCTGTCTGTATGTACTATGTACGTACCGCATCACGCAAAACTACTGATAATACGATGGAATTTAATGCAGTTTTCGTAGTTGTATTGTAGAAGGTCCAACTTAAAACTTAGCGTAGGTTTCATCTTAAATACACAATAATAATATTTAAGTGAGGACGACGTAGCGGGAAAAAGCTAGTACTGTTATAAATTTTTCGTAAAATGAAATATCGAAATTTATTTAAAGTTTATAATTTTATCAATTACTTATATGAAGAAATTAATTTTTGAATAAAATGTAATATTAAAAACAATTTTAAAATCTAAAAAGCGTCCTATGATACATGCTAATTTTCCTGTTCGCTTCCTCAGGGAAAAAGCAATGGGAGATAAGAGGAAAAATCTTTTTACGTTTAACTAACAATATTTTTATACAAAGTTTATTTTGTTATGTCATATTTTTGCTTGTTATTTTGTAAATATACTTTTTATTATATAGTTGCAAATAAGCGGGTTTTTATTTTAACCCCATACTGGCTTTTGCTTGCGACTTCGCTCGCGTGGAATTTGGCCTGTAACCTAAGTAAGTTTGACAACTGACAGGAGAGTATGGAAGAATAAGACATATTGAGCCGACCCCAAGTAACATGGGAGCAGGGCAGGCAGATGATGAGTAACAAACATAATAGCATAGCATTTATGATAAGTATTAGTAGGATTCCACCCTTTAAGCAAATAATAATTCTGTCTTAATATTATTTTAAATGTATCGGTGTAACATACAAATATATAATTGGCTCACGTCCAGACATCTTCAGATTGTTGCCATCATATCTAGGTGTAAGCGATTGACCCGATTATTATAATTATATAATGATGTAAAGTTTGTAACTTTGGCTGTTTGTTTGTAAGGGCTAATCTTCGGAAATACTGAACCGATCATGAAAATTCTTTCACAATCACAAAGCTACACTGTGTAAGAGTGCTATAGGCTATATTTTACTGCCCAACGAAGTGAGTAAGGGTAGTACACAACAAAATCAAGGATTTTGTTAAATATTTTCCGCGTGTAAACAACTTCTGTCAATAGCGAAGTTTTCTCACTGATAAATTGGTTTTCACATTGATAAATTTGTATATGTTACTGTAAAAGCCCGTATATTGGTTAATCTTAGGTTTTACCAGTAAATCTTANNTTCAAAATGAAAGATGATTACAGAACTGTTCGGACTTTTACCATTAAGAGTTGGTAAATCTTAGGTTTTACTGGAAAATCTTAGGATTTACCGTAGTTCGGGCATTTACAGTAACATATATACAGCAAGCTGTGAGTGCACAGTTTAATTAATTAAATTGACGTGAGTAAATCCGTATTATTTTAATTGTATGTTTTATTCTTATTTTTTTCATTATTATAATTTTATAAATCCAAATAGTTATTTGTAGCCCCTCAATACTGCTGAGTTTCTTTCGGCATTTCTTCTCGGTAGTGGTCGTTTAGATATGCTGGTAGTCTGTAGTGTAACGTAAAAAAGTGCCTTTGAATGTCTACTTTCTAAATAAAGCATTTTTATTTTGCATGATTGATTTTGGATCGGATGTCATGGGATATGAGGCGTAGTCGCTAAACTTAATCAAAACAACCGGCCAAGCGTAAGTCGGACTCGCACACAAAGGGGTTCCTTACTATTTTCGAGGAAAAACGACAAAAATATCGCGTTTGTTGTATGGGCGCCCCCTACAACTCTCTCTAGCTACTGCTCATGAGATACAGCCTGGTGACAGACAGACAGACAGCAGAGCCTTAGTAATAGGGTTCCCGTACCCTTCGGGTACAGAACCCTAAAAAACTACTAGCAATAATAAAAAAGTGTTTGTAAACGTCACGAGCGTTTATTTTGGCGCTCAAATCCGCGGATTTCGTCTAGAAACACATTAAAAGCGGTAATTTATTATCAACACAGCTAGCAGCACCTCTTGATAGTTTTATGGCGGCTATACACGAAATTTATCGCGGCTTCGGCTCGATGGCTCGGCTGACGTTAGCCAGGTGAGGAAAAAAGTATTTTAAAAAAACTACAGATGACTCTTTTATGCTGTTTCGCGCGTTTTTATTTGTCGTCGCTTGACATTGACAATCAACATTTGCATGAATGATGGACCGTTTAATTATAAAGTGAAGCACTACGATGTTAGAGATAAAAAAATATTAGTATCATTTATCTTTACGGGGTAGATAGAGACAAGAGTCGCGAGACTCGAAGGCCACGCTTATCAAAATAGCGGGCTTATTGGTGGAGTGGAGATTCAGATATAGTGACAGGTTGCTAGCACATCGCCTATGATTATTCCTGTTTCAAGAGTAGCGGCTGGTACATTCTACATTTTTGTTTCGCACCAGCTTGAAACATTCATACTAATCCTTATGCATACTCATATTATAAATGGGAAAGTGTGTTTATCCGTCTTTGACGCAAAACGGAGCGACGTATTAGTGTGATTTTTTATGTGAATATAGTTGAAAGGCTGAAGAGTGACATAGGCTACCTTTTGTCCCTTTCTGTCCTCCCCTCTCCTACCAATTTGACGCAAACGACTCCGCGGGCTTAAAGCTAGTATAATTCTTACATGCTTACTTTTTGCAAAAGAAGAACATAGGATGTGGCAGCTGCTTTTCTTTTCTCGTAGATTGTAAAAGTCAATGAAGGGAAAAGGCTTAAAATATGGAATTCTTATAAGAGATGGCCTGGAAACCTGTCACTATGTCTGAATTTCTCTGAGCGAATTAAATATACCTAAGTACGTAATATTTTTTGCGTGAATGAATCATAATAAGACATCAAGAATGTTGGAAATTGGCCAACAAATCATCTGATTGTTGGCAGCGATCGTTTTAATTTGAATTAAAATCACAAAATTTGTTTCATTGATATTTATTGATATTTTATGTCTATGACTAAAATATATATAACTGTCTAAATGCGAATAGAAATCGTTAATACTTTTATACCTCGTATTCCAATACAATACAATACAATACCACACTCGACACCGACGCCTGAATGGCGGCTATCAGCCGCTATGCTCCGTCCGGTGAGTGGGAGAGTCGGGGGCCCAACTTCCCCGCCCTTCCCATTTGGGGATGGCTTTTTAAAGGCCGGCAATGCTTCTGTGACCCCGCGGGTGTTGCAGGTGTCTATGGGCGACGGTGATCACTTAGCATCGCGTGAACCGCCTGCTCGTTTGCCTCCCTCTTACATAAAATAAGTTATCGATATCGATACAATATAAATGGGTACATCACTTCATGTTAAACCAATTTAAACATCAATAGAATACGAAACACGTTACAACTTACACAGCCAAGCAAAATATAGTTTTCTTTTATGTGGCGGCATATAGCAGAGACATCAACATTAAAACGATTTTTAAGGCTGTACATCGATGATGCGAATATTTTTAAGACACAATCAAAAAAGTGTCCTCGGCAAAACACTGCTCATCGCTTATAATGAGCAGTCTTCCACTAGTGTTCTCAGTTTAACATGGTTTCAATTTGCACACATACTTATTTTCTAATACACGATTCTGGAAAAGAAACTTTGTCGAAATAATCACATTTATTGTCATTTTTATTAAATATTTTGTTCGATTTTGTTCGGAACTGTTAATATAGTTCTTTATTGCTGTCAGACAGATTTAGAATAAATAAATGTATAGGGAAAAACCACACGAATTAAGCTTGCTCCAAACTAAGTTTGAGACTTGTGTTATGGGATACTAACTCATCGACACCATATTTTATAGCAAATACACATATAGATAAACATCCAAGACCCAGGGCAATCAGAAAAATATCATTTCCCATCGTGACTTGACCTCGTATCGAACCCGGGACATCCTGAGTAATGGTCAGTCACGTTAACCATTTCACCTTGGAGGTCGTCAAAACTTCATCACGTCTTCGTCTAGACCTCTAAAAAGGTTCATGAACAGCGTGCCTTACAGATCAAATGTGTTAAGTTTACAACATCGATCATTATTTACTGCCTTGTAGACTAAACTCGTCTATCTTGTTTATGGCTTGTCTTATTTATGGGTTACTAGCTCATGCCCGCGACGTCGTCTGCGCGTAACTATAGTCTATAGTCAATATCACGTGTTCTAAACGGTGTATCTAGATAAAACCATTGCTATTTTAAGTAAGACCTTCTACGATACAACTGCGAATACCAGTTCAAATTCCATTTAGTCGTTTTTGCGTATTGCGAGTAAAAACATACAAACATTTGGACGCTTAAAAAATCTAAAATAAAAAAAGCCTAAACAAGTTAAAAACTTGGCTTGTTCAGGCCCTAAAAAGACCTTGCAAGTAAGTAGATTAGAATATCATTTATTTGAAACAGAAACATACGAAAAATCACATCAAAGAAAAAGGAAAAATCAAACAATACAAAAAGTGGGTAATCAGTGTGAGCGTGCCCCAAATAGGCAAAGTCTCAGTATTACGCTGGATTTAATCCAACACTGCTTTTAAGACTTTAGGTACAGACATTGTCCAGTTAGTTTTTATTATGAGTATCTACATATGTACATATGGAACAGATTACGCCTTTTAACAACAATATTGAACGTGTAGACTAAACTTTTTAAAATTTTGACAGCGGCGTGGGTTTCGGGCGTGGGAAAGGATCGATTCACAAATAAATACAAGAAGAATGGACATATGGGTCTATTTAACTATGCGATATTCGATCACTAGTAAAAATGAACTTCTGCCTGCGGCTTCGTGCGCGTGGAATTTAGTCTGACACTTAGAACTATTCAGGACAAACAATCTTACGGTACATCATCTTTGTGTAACGCCAATAGTTTCGGCAGCGTTCGCCAAGATAGCTCTCAGAGGGCAGATTTATTCCAGATTTAATTGACATGTACGGATTGGTTTCAGTAGTGGTATGAGCCTGAATGAATGATGTGCCGGCTCGTCCGGGGAAGTACCACACTTCCACAGAAGACCGACGCCTGAATGGCGGCTATCATCCGCCATGCTCCGTCCGGTGAATCGGAGAGCCGGAGGCCCAACTTCTTTATAAGCCGGCAACGCTTCGTGACCCTGCGGGCGTTGCAGTTGTCTATGGGCGGCGGTGATCACTTAATATCGCGTGGCCTATCGCGTGGCATCGCCCTCCCCAAATGGGGAGGGCGGAGAAGTTGGGCCTCCGGCTCTCCCACTCACCGGATGGAGCATGGCGGCTGATAGCCGCCATTCAGGCGTCGGTCTTCTATGGGAGTGTGCTACTGCCCCGGACAAGCTGGCCCATTCATGCTGCAAGCTAACAAAGCAAGCAGCAGGCTCCACACCACTAAAAGTAGTGTCTCCATACCACAAAAAAATGGCATTTGATGCAGTTTTCATATTTGTATCGTAGCATATCTAAATTAAAATATATGTAGTGTTATCTTGATACGCCGCTTAGAAACTGAGATACATATATTAGTAGTTACGATCGGACGAAGTCGCGGGAATAAGCTAGTGATAAATATAAAATTACAAAGTCTACGTGCTGACATGTTTAATGTTATATATTTCTTGTGTTAACGTCAGTTGCAATCAATGCACTTTGCATACGTAAACTGCGTTACATACGATATTTGGCAACTGTTGTTCAAAGCTAACGCGATTCCGAGAATAAAATGGTGACGCCATTTTGTAATGTTTACTTTATTTTTAAAAGTTTCAGTTTCTCCGGCCAGTGTCCGAAGATATTATTTTTTTAAGTTTTTTTTTTTTAATTTTCTGTTTAACTTGCAATTTTGCTGACATAATTTTAACATTTTATTTTCTCGAAGAAGACGAAGATCACGCTTAGCAGAATGTTTGGCTAAATGATGAAAAATCAAAATCTTTATTCAGAAGAGGATGTTTACCTATGAGAGTATGTTGTGTTTGGCATCTAATATAAGCTGATGTGTATTAGATTTTGGAGAAGAAATAAAAAAAATTTAATTGATTTTTTTGTACATGTCTTTAAATTTAGTGTCGTTGACACGTGTCGTATAATTGTCGTTGACAAATTTCGAATTTATCATAGTTTGGAACAAAATCTAATCAAATTATTAGACCTTCATAGGCACTTTTTCACGTCAATAATTAATAAAAATTTAGGTATATCTTAACGAAGCTACCTAAGTACTACTAGTATATCGGACTGCCACTGCTGAGAAGAAATACTGAAAGAAACTAAAGCAGTTTTGGTCCCTATTATGCCAGAAGGACTAACTTAATTTTGTCCTAACAAATTTATTTAATTTTTTAAATTTCGATACACGACAATGAAACCCAGGCTATAACGCCTACCCAACATCATAACACAAACATTACGGCTCACACGTTCAAGAAATAGATTTTGATGAAACCCACGTCTGCCACTCGAGACATTGATTAAAACCATCGAAATATATTCGAAATATCGATACATGCTCAAGTGGACTGGCAATGAAGGTTCCGTATGTATGTATATATACATATATATAATAAAACGGTAACCAAGCTATGCGGGAGATATTCAAGAGAAAGGACTAGGGACTCTTTATAGGGCCTATAGAAGCCAAAACTATTGTTTTTAGAATTTTTGTCTGTATGTACTATGTTTGTATGTGTATCACGTAAAACTACTGGATGGAATTGGATGCGGTTTTCACTGTTGTATCGTTTCATCTTAATACGCCTCTTAGAATCTGAGATATTAACAATAGTAGTTACGCGCGGATGACGTCACGGGCATAAGCTAGTATATAATAAATACACGAGCAACAAGCGACACCCTAGCTTAATGTTTTGGATTCCAAATCAAAATGGTTAACGGGGCCCTGTTACTAAGACTCCGTTGTTCGTTCATTTGTCTGTCTATCAAGGCTATAACTCATGAACCGTGATAACTAGACAGTTGAAATTTTGCACAGATGATGTATTTCTATTGCCGTTACAACAAATGATAAAAATAGAATAAAATATTGTCTGCTTTTTTTAAAGTAGATACTTTCAAAGAGCTAAAATGTACCCTCCCCCACCCGCTCTAACTTTTAAACTACCAGAGTCTAATAAATATGTGTTATAGATCTCAATAAACACTTTCAATGAAAATTGATTTAAATGAGATACAGTCGGCAGTTTGTGAGATTTAGGAACTTCAAATTCTACGGAACCCTTCATGTGCGACTCCGACTCGCACCTGGCCACTTTTTTCCTTAATATCTCTTATGTACAGACATATTATAGCTCGGTTACAGTTTTATTATATGTATAGACAATAGAGAACCCTAATTTATCGATACGAGTACTAACCTCAAAATATACATGTAATATTTTCAGCTCAACACATTTCATATTGACGCATTTGATGTTAAACACGCCTCTTAAATTCTAAAAATACATTGCGTCTCTCTGTCTACTTCTCCAGTCGTTTGGAGTCAGCCATCCTGAGATAAGGTTTTCGCGCGCTTTTCAAACGTCACATTTTACTTTTGACAGTTTATTTTTTCGTCCTGCGATTTAAGGTTCTAGATTTAAGTTCGTGCGGCCAGTTTTATAAACTTTTTAATTTTTTATGAGTGATTGTGACGTTAGCGATTTTTTACACTTAAAAAGTTGAAGATGTGTTCTTTGAAACTGGTTGTGTTTATATTGTTTGTGTTTGTTTATTGGGAAGTAAATGCAAAATTAACTGATGGAGATTCAAGCGAGGGTGCTCCTCAAATACAGGTGCAGCAACAGAAAACGCCGAAGGTATATTTTTTGGAGAACAAACAGTCTTAATCAACAATGAATTAATTTAAAACATTGAAGTCCAAATATTATTATAAAATCAAAAATCATAACATTTATTCGGAAATAAAACCTTCGTAGGCACTTTTTTACGTCAATATTTAATCTAAACTGCATTATCCTAATAAAGCTAAGACGTAAAATCCAAAAAAGTTATTGAACATTTTATGTAAGTTATAAAAAGGGGAAAGCAATCGTAAAAATCTTAAGTATTATGTAGAAAGAGCCGATTTATTTATATAATTACTAGCTTCTACTCGCGGCTTCGGCTATCAATTCGTGTGGCATTCTGATTGTCTGAGCAAAAGAAAAATCTTCATTATTCAATAATTATATTTTTCTTTTGCACATAACCCTAAGAAGAACATAAGTTCTGTGCAAAGTGTAGAAATCAGAGCCTGTTACTGAAAATCACTCGACCCTCGACATTTGACACTCGACACTCGACAGTCAACACTCGACAATCAACACTCGACACTCGGCACTCGACACCCGACACTTCACACTTGACACTCGACACTCGAAACTCAAAACTAGACTCGACACTTGAAACTCGACACTCGAAACTCGACACTTGAGACTCGACACTTGAGACTCGACACTAGACTCGACACACGATGGGTGAAACTCGAAACTCGACACTTGAAACTCGACACTCGTCACTTGAAACTCGACAGGTGACACCCGACACTCGACACTCGAAATTCGAAACTCAAAACTAGACTCGACACTTGAAACTCGACACTCGAAACTCTACACTCGAAACTCGACACTTGAGACGCGACACTTGAGATTCGACACTTGAGACTCAACACTTGAGACTCGACACTTGAGACTCGATACTTGAGACTCGACACTAGACCCGACATACGACGGGTGAAACTCGAAACTCGACACTTGAAACTCGACACTCGACACTTGAAACTCGACACTTGAGACGCGACACTTGAGATTCGACACTTGAGACTCAACACTTGAGACTCGACACTTGAGACTCGATACTCGACACTTGAAACTCGACAGGTGACACCCGACACTTGACACTCGAAACTCGAAACTCAAAACTAGTCTCCACACTTGAAACTCGACACTCGAAACTCTATACTCGAAACTCGACACTTGAGACTCGACACTAGACTCGACACTAGACTCGACACACGACGGGTGAAACTCGACACTTGAAACCCGACACTCGACACTTGACACTCGAAACTCGAGACACGAAACTCGAAACTCGACACTTGAAACTCGACATTCGAAACTCTACACTCAAACTCGACACTCGAAACTCTACACTCGAAACTCGATACTTGTGACTCGACACTTGAGACTCGACACTCAACATTTGAGACTCGACACTTGAGACTCGACGCTTGAAACTCGACACTTGAGACTCGACACTAGACTCGACATACGACGGGTGAAACTCGAAACTCGACACTTGAAACTCGACACTCGACACTTGAAACTCGACAGGTGACACCCGACCCTCGACACTCGAAACTCAAAACTCAAAACTAGACTCGACACTTGAAACTCGACACTCAAAACTAGTCTCGACACTTGAAACTCGACACTCGAAACTCTATACTCGAAACTCGACACTTGAGACTCGACACTTGAGACTCGACACTAGACTCGAAATACCGTCGTATTTCGTATCACCCGTCGGTGAAACTCGAAAGTCAAAACTAGACTCGACACTTGAAACTCGAAACTCGACACTCGAAACTCGACACTTGAGACTCGACACTTGAGGCTCGACACTTGAGACTCGACACTAGACTCGACACATGACGGGTGAAACTCGACACTTGAAACCCGACACTCGACACTTGACACTCGAAACTCGAGACTCGAAACTCGAAACTCGAGACTCGAAACTCGAAACTCGACACTTGAAACTCGACATTGGAAACTCTACACTCAAACTCGACACTCGAAACTCTACACTCGAAACTCGATACTTGTGACTCGACACTTGAGACTCGACACTCAACATTTGAGACTCGACACTTGAGACTCGACGCTTGAAACTCGACACTTGAGACTCGACACTCGACACTTGAAACTCGACAGGTGACACCCGACCCTCGACACTTGACACTCGAAACTCAAAATCAGACTCGACACTTGAAACTCGACACTCGAAACTCTACACTCGAATCTCGACACTTGAGACTCGACATATGACGGGTGAAACTCGTAACTCGAAACTAGACTCGACACTTGAAACTCGACACTCGAAACTCGAAACTTGAGACTCGACACTTGAGACTCGACACTTGAGACACGACACTTGAGACTCGACACTAGACTCGACACACGACGGGTGAAACTCGAAACTGGACTCGACACTTGAAACTCGACACTCGAAACTCTACACTCGAAACTCGACACTTGAGACGCGACACTTGAGATTCGACACTTGAGACTCAACACTCGAAATTCGACACTTGAAACTCGACACTCGAAACTCTACACTTGACACTTGAGACTCGAAACTCAAAACTAGACTCGACACTTGAAACTCGAAACTCTACACTCAAAACTCGATACTTGTGACTCGACACTTGAGACTCGACACTAGACGGGTGAAACTCGAAACTCGACACTCTAAACTTGAAACTCGACAGGTGACACCCGACACTTGACACTCGAAACTCAAAACTAGTCTCGACACTTGAAACTCGACACTCGAAACTCTACACTCGAAACTCGACACTTGAGACTCGACACTTGAGACTCGACGCTTGAAACTCGACACTTGAGACTCGACACTAGACTCGACATACGACGGGTGAAACTCGAAACTCGACACTTGAAACTCGACACTCGACACTTGACACTTGAAACTCGACAGGTGACACCCGACCCTCGACACTTGACATTCGAAACTCGAAACTCAAAATCAGACTCGACACTTGAAACTCGACACTTGAAACTCGACACTCGAAACTCTACACTCGAAACTCTACACTCGAAACCCGACACATGACACTCGAAACTCGAAACTCGACACTTGAAACTCGACACTCGAAACTCTACACTTGACACTTGAGACTCGAAACTCAAAACTAGACTCGACACTTGAAACTCGACACTCGAAACTCTACACTCAAAACTCGACACTCGAAACTCTACACTCAAAACTCGATACTTGTGACTCGACACTTGAGACTCGACACTTGAGACTCAACACTCGAAACTTGACACTTTGTGACTCGACACTTGAGACTCGACACTAGACTCGACATACGACGGGTGAAACTCGAAACTCGACACTTTGAAACTCGACACTTGAAACTCGACACTCGAAACTCGACACTTTGAGACTCGACACTTGATACTCGAGATTATGACGCGCATTTCGCACCCTTAGCAGGCGTCCATAAGTTGCGGTGGGCACTTACCATCAGGTGGGCCACATGCTTATGTGCCAGATTATAGTAGTTATAAAACATTCGTGCGACACGATTCATTTCGTGTTCCCGCCAAAGAAACATAAAATCATAAATTTGTTCTTTTTTACGTTCGAGAAGTCCAGAATAATCGGCAATAAAACTGCACAAGGTTATGCGTGTTTTTTTCATAAATTAATGTTTTTTTGTTGTTGCAAATCTTGCACACGTTGTAAGCAATGAAAATAACCGGTAAAGTGCGATTCGGAATCTTGAGTCCGCACGATCCATATTAAAAACATTTTTGTTTTTTTATGTCAGAGCAAAGGAGCAGGCGGGTCACGAGATGTTAAGTGATCACCGCCGCCCATAGACAACTGCAACACCCACGTGGTTATAGAAGCGTTGCCGGCCTGTAAAAAACCTCGAGAAGTTGGGCCCCCGGCTCCCCCACTCACCGGACGGAGCATGAAGGCTGATAACCACCACTCAGGCGTCGGACTTCTGTGGGAGTATGGTACTTCCCCGGACGAGCCGGCCCATTCGTGCTACAGGCTAAATATAAGCCTGTAGCTGGCTCCACACCACTATAAGTGTTTGTTTATCCGTCTTTCTGGTCAAAACGGAGCAACGGAGTAGTGCGATTTTCATATGGAGATAGTTGAAGGTTGTGACATAGGCTACATTTTGTGTCTTACTATTTCTCCCCCTCCTTCCCTTTTTTTATAAAAAAGACAACGAAAACACCAGCCAAGTGCGAGACGAACTCGCGCATATAGTGTTCCGTACAATCTATATATATATAAAAGAAAGGGTGACTAACTCATCGACGCTCAGCCCAAACCACAGAAGTTATAAACTTGGATTTTACAATCATTATATAGATTAAAATACTGTAGTACTGAACATATAAATGAATCAAATAAATACTATAAAATATATAGATTTGAAATTAATATTTTTATTTATTTTTATTTTGAAATTATACACCACTTTATAAAAAGGAATTGTTTTTTTGTTTAGTTTTTATCTTGCGATCAGTCTACCTAGACTATGAGCAGATGACGTGGTGTATGCTGTTGTGACGGGTGGAAGTATCCTTCATTAAGGATATCTTGCATATTAAAATTATGGCTTATTTCCGTCGAGTTCTAGAGTCCTCTGAGTCGCTTCAATTGACCAACGCAATCAGGCAAATTCAATAAAAAGGAACTTAATTGAAATGAAACAAATTTAACGGATTTTATCGCGGCTTAATCACTACACACAAAGGAATTTATACTGTTTTAAATTTGTTTCATTTCAATGTCTAATATTTGCGTAAACTTAAGAAATAGTAAC
>JADGIL010012843.1:0-31227 GCA_020352625.1 Cactoblastis cactorum | reverse complement strand
CATCTCTAATACTAGTCGATGAGTATTTCTGGGGTATATATCTTTAGCTTCTTTAAATAGTTTGTAATTTAATTTAAAAAATTCAGCAATTTCAAAGATATATAGACAAGGAAGCGGCAGAACAATAAAAGAATAAAAGTTGCAAACTTGACCTCTTAGTATATATTAGTGTAGATATTGTATTGTTAAGTGTCTCATATCAAATTTCAAACTCTCTTACGAGCTAGCACAATCTATATAATTTGTCATTTACATTACTTATTAAGACAAGTACATATAGTTAAAACCCAAACAACACAAAGAAACTCCTCAATCATGACTTAACTAAGAACAATAGAAGGATTAAAAATAATTCCTCATTTATTCAAGCTTAGAGGTATTATGTCATATACAATTTGGTTTGCCATTTTGCAACAATTAATGATATCAAACTGCATATTTTTAATCGTCTTAAACACTTTAATAACAATAGTAATGAAACCACGTCAAAAGAGAAGCATGGTTTTAAAATCAGCGGAACTGAAACGCGAACCGTCAGGCTTGTATTTGTAATGCCTATTTAAAAACTATGAAAAACTGGGGTCGTTTCACAATTCAATTGAAATTAATTGCAATAGGTTAACTCGTGAACATTAAGAAACTACTTTTTTCGCTGTTTTTTTGTGTTATGTTTGAAGTTAGGCAATGTATAAAAGAAAACGATATCTCACAAAAAAACAAGCGAAAAAAACTACTGTTAATGATATAATACAGTGTCACGTCTTTATTTCGATACGAGATGAGCAGAGCAAAGGCATTACAAATTTTTGGTAACTTTTTTTTTAGTACATTTTTATACATTGTACATTTTTCGACTAAAACTATCGATAGTCGCATTAAAACAAAACTACTTTTAGCATCTGATCCACCAATGACAATGATATTATAACCCAAGACTACTTCACACATTTGAACCAAGCCACATGGTTTACAATTAACTTGATTTATATGACACAAAGACGGATTGTTCATTCGAGTTTATTCTTTCGTATTAATTTAATTAATTCATGGGAATTCTTACAGACAATTAATCAAACACCGAACGGTATTCTTTCGTTATGTTTTACTAAACTCCTGTTGTTGCGAAGATACATGTATTGTACAAGAGTGTGAGCCGGAACGTATTTCAATTATTTTCAATAACACGTCATGAAAGTTTGTCATGAATATCATTCTTAATAAGAATTAAAAAGTTAATATGTTAGTTATTGCAAAGTATAGAATCTTAGTAATGAACGATTACAGGATTTTGCCAAATCTTGTTACAATATAAAGACTCGTTATAAAGAGACTGTAGGCTCAAGTTTAACTTGACAGGCGGAGTCGAACAAACATTTTTTCGGATATACGGATCACTAATAATTGTTTCATATAAATCCTAGATTAATACGGGGCTTTTTATCTTTAGTGTAGTTAAATTTCGCAGCTAAATCAATAAATAAAATAAAATAAAATAAAATATAGATGAAATACTTGTCCTGTTAGTATAATAGTAGTATTATATTAAATAGTATATAAAACGAGTATCTTGCCGTTATCTTTTTGTTTATCTGTCTGCATGGCAACATTTGGCCGGCACGACTGCACTCGTAAAATATTCAGAATGCATGCAGCGATTCCACATATCCTGCGTCCAATGTGAGTCATTGGCGTGTAAAAATAATAGCAAACACATGTTGTACCATTTTGAGTATATCGATGTTTATATTTTATGTTGAAATTATTAATATTCAATTTACAACGTACAGAAAACCGTCTATTTACGACTATTAGCATTTTTATAGGGTAAGATCAGACATAATTTATTTATTTATCTTTGGACCTAAGACTAGTATTAATTAATAAAGCCTTCAAAGGTAAAAACATAGGCGTAAGAGGCGACAACCGTGCCAGAATTTTCTGGTGCACACCTCAGAACTATTTGTAGAAATATATGTGTGTAGATACAGTAAGGCATTTTCTGTAACTCTCTCACTCTCTGTATGCCATGCAATGCCCCCCCCCCCCCCCCCCTCAAAATATGTCTAGATACGCCTATGATTAAAATTATCCAATAAAATGGTTTAACGTAATCCTTATTCCATTATTCAACCGGTTTTCCGGCAAATTACAGAATTACAACATGTTAATACCAGCTAATTGAAAGATAACAAACACGTGTTAGTTGCTAACATCTGCCAATCAGCAGTAATAATATCACAATTCTGGAATATAACCAAATATAGTTGGTACGGAATTAACTTAAAAAACATCTAGATCAAGTGTAGCTCAGGGTTAATGCATTCAAGGACAAAAAAATTGAATATATTGATTTTTAAATCTTCTTTGAACATGCATTTTGAAATAGACATACTATTTACACTTTGTAGTTCATTTTCACGTGTTGTATGTAGATACACATAACTGCAGAGTAAAAACGTAGTAGTAATAACTTTTTTTTTTGGTCGAAAGAAATTCTGTGTAAGCAGAAAAAATTTGGTAGTAAAAATTTGTTATATAATTTAAAAAAAGATACTTGCAATATATTTTTATTGATAATTTATAGCTACAAAAACTACCGAACGGATCTGGATGAAATTTGGCACAGCGATGGACTATGACCTAGAATAAAAGATAGGCTACTTTTTATCGCGAAAAAATGTACGGTTCCCGAAGAATGTAATTTATTGTAACCGAGCAATAATCTACGCGGACGAATTAACAGTGAAAAGGATCTCGGTTACACAGTTTACATTTCACAAGTTACACTTCTGTACTATGGCTATCTTGTTCAACGGGCCCTCAGAAATTGGGCTGAGCCGAAAAACAAACACGCGTTGATTGGTCCGAACAAGTTCTCTAAATTAAAGGGAGATTTAATTCAGAAAACTATTATAAGACTTTGCAATTAAGGGTCTGTTCGCACTATTGGCACATTATGGTAATAAAAAAAAGTGTATTAATTAACAGCGTGGTAACAATAGTGACTTAAGTCTCCTGTTAAGTATGTTTACCTGTGTTAGGACAGTAGCAAAAGTATTGATATAGTATCACGTCTTTATCCTTTAGAGGGTAGACAGAGCCAACAATCTTGAAACTCAAAGGCCACGATTAGCTAAATGGTGGGCTTATTGGTGGAATACAGATTTAAATTTAGCAGTATTTGGTGATAGTTTGTTGTTAATTTTTTTGCGGTATTTTGTTTTTCAAGCGTGTTATTTATTATTCTATCTACTTACTGTAAGATTGCAAACCTGAATAAAATTCTCGATTAAAAATTAATATCCCTGCCATAATTTTAATTATAATAACTAAACACGCCACACGCGAAATTAATTATGATAACTTTATTTTTTATGCTTTTACCAAAATCTAGTGGGACAAATGAAAATAGCAAATCATTTAGTTATTAAAGTATAAACTTAGTTAACTTAAAAGTTACACTTAATATTAAGAGTTATTAACGTACCATTACAGTTTGTATTGGCCTTAAATGTGCGGGGAATCATGAATGGTCAGTTAATTGACCAATAAATCACAGGCCCGGCTGCAACCACCTAGCTCCAATGACATGGTAAATCAAAATATAATATGTACAGGAGAGAAGAATTTTTTAGTCGTCAATATGCACGAAATTTGTCACTTATAGCATTTTTTTTTCTATTTCATAATGAAATTGAATCCCTAACCTTGACGTAGTGAAACGGTGTAAATAAAAATATGTTAAATGTTGAATAAAACAAAAGTAAAAATTGTTATTAATACTTAACACTAATTAATTGTTAAGTGCCTTGAGGAATTTGTTATAAATATTATTATTCTTGATATACTCCGCAAAAATATTGTTTTAATTCTTGGTTGATCCTGAGAACCTTTCCTTTTTAGTTTAGAAAAGAAAAAAAGACCGTTTATGACGTGTATCTAGATTTATCTTCCTTTTTATTTTGATCCTCGTACAACATAGGGTTTAGAGGTACAGCACTTCATTGTCGATGCAACTTTTGTTTGTACTCGTAATAAGTAGTAGTAACGTTTTTTTTCGTAACCGGTTTTAAATTTTCACTGTCATCGTTTATTACGCGCTATTGAAGATATGAATATTAATTTTGGTCTCGTGCTGTGTTAAGCAAACGCTCGTTTAGAATTTTCAATTGATCTTTATTTTGCGCTTTCAATATTACAATAGTTTAAAAAATGCTCTGTATGTGTCAGGAATTATATATGCAGTAATTTTTGGTAATATAAAACAGTAATTTTTATTAAAACCTAGGTAATGCCCGCGATTTCGTCCGCGTAGATTACTTAGTACTACTACTCGTAAAATAAATTATATTCCTCGGGAACCGTACATTTTTCCGGGATAAACAGTAGCCTATATTTTATTCCAGGTCATTGTCAGATCAGATCCGTTTGGTAGTTTTTGTGTGATGCGGTGTACAAACATACAGACAAATATTCTAAAAACAATAGTTTTGGCTTCTATAGGCTCTATAAAAGAGCCCCTATATATTTTTTCTGAAATATCTCCCATGTACAGACAAAGCTCAGTTACAATTTTATTATATGTATAGATTTTAAAAGAGTACCCTAAAGAGAACCCTAAGTAGTAACCATAATAATTTAGTCTATCAAATACTGGCCATATTGAAATTTTCTTAACTAAAAGAGGATTCTTGTTGGTTTCCAATTTAAAAATAGAACACGATGTATTTTTTCTTTGAAAAAGTATGGTAATGAATACCAAGGAGAAAAAAATGGTAAACTTTATTCCTTCGCTCTCGTAACGAGTCCTATTGTCAGTCAATCTTTGCAATATTTTATTCCTTTATGTATAAAATGATTGATAGATTTTGATTTCTTCTTACTTGTACAGTTGATACTATGCAGCTGTACAAAGTACCTGTAAATTATTTTTTAATAATAACTCCTTTTCGACTACACGTATTATTATTTCTCGGTGTGTGTATAGTCTTTTTTATTATATCCATAATATTATCATTTTATTGCTACATTTTTGGATTCTGTGCGCTAAGCAAAGAGTTATTCTAGTTTACATCGTATGCTATGTAATACGAGTACCATATACGTTTATTTAACTGAATTTATAATATAAATAAATTAAACGTTTATGCTGAACTGTGAAAGTATGAAGCGCCATCTAGTAAAAAGTCAACTAATAATATCTTAATTTGTTCACAGGCGGCAGCACGTGTCGACTCCGTGGAGTTCAACGACGACAGGGGGCGCTCGCGCTCAGCACGAGTTGTTCGAGCTTCTTGAGCGGGTACAATGTTCACGGCTAGATGACCAGAGGGCAGTACTACCGCCATATTTTTCTCAGGTTAGTGATTTTGTTTACTATCTCTATGGTATTAAAAATAACTCATGAGTATTTTTATATTTCTATAATCAATTTTATTAAATGAATAATTTGACAATATTTCATAGTTTAAAATAATCATATAAACACGGAGATTGCTTTTTCTTACAACGCCATCTATATGAAGTTTTGGTAATTTTAATATTAAACATAGTGCATAATCCGACATACTACTGATTTCTTGTTACATAGGTTTATTATTTCCTGCTAGATGGCGTACTTATAAAATCTTTAAAAAGAAATATATTTATGAGTTATTTTGGTATTTTTTTGATCGTTCATGCAAAGAAAAATGAAACAGTAGCGATACTCGTGTAAAGCATATTTAAATAATTTCAATAATATGTAAAAAAAAATGCAATATATTAATAATAATTACTACTTTGTATTTCAAGTTTCGACTGCAGCTGTGATGTAGATAAGTATGGATTTTCCGTTACATTTCCGGATCATTAAAATTAACTAAGAGGTCAATAGCGAGTCGTTTTGTGTAAAATTTACACGGTCAAAAATCTCGGGTCAGTGATCGTGGTCGCATAGTTCGTTAGCTGGTAGTAATTGACGGAAAGAGGATGGTGGGGTGGTTACCGGAGCATGTCCGAGGAGCCACAGCTGGCCATTGTCTTCGCTTTGGAGAGTCACGGTTAAGTACCTGCTTATAGGAAAGGATGGTGGCTGTTGATGCAAAGAGTCGTTGTCTGTGGACATTAGATAGACACGCTTAATTTTTCCGTGACTCGCTCATGAAATATTCTTAGGAATTTTTATAAAAAACTGAAGACTTGGTTACTTGACAGGAATTTTTTGACATCTAAGAAAATAGGTATTTGTTATTGACAAATTATTATTCTGTAAAAAAAAAATACATTAAAATGAATATTTGGTATGTAAATAAGATTGGATTATTATATATATTTAATAATTGTAAATATTTACATAACTTGTTAGAAGGTAATGTGACGAGCCTTTGTAAAATCTATATATGTAGGTACCTACCCACATTTTTGCAAATAAACAAATTGGGGTTAATCTAAAGTTAAAAAAGTTGTAGCTTCTGGTTCCATGATAAAGTACAAAAATACAAAACTTTTTTCCCCTCTTCACTTCAATATATTAGAACATAATATAGGAGTAAATTATATTACGTACACTTCCGGTTTTTCTTTTATTTTTGTTCGTTATTTCCGAGTATCATATGATGGTATTAGTTCGCAATATTTAATGTAATCAGTTTCTTACAGATACAGTGTCACGTCTTTATCCCTTACAGGGTAGACAGGAACCAATGTCGTGAGGCTCGAAGGCCACGCTTAGCAAATAAATTGGTGGTTTATTGGTAGATAGGCAATTCAGAAATAGTGACAGGTTGCTAACCTATCGCCTACGAGAATTCCCGTATCAAGCCTTTTCCCTTGATCGGCTTCTACAATTTGCGCAGAAAGAGAAGCAGCCGGAACATTATACGATTTTCTTTCAAGTTCTTTCTTGAGAAGAATTTTCTTTAACCCTAAGTATAACCCAAAGCCGTTTAGACTCATTCTAGACTTGTAGTTTTATTGACTACCCATCTTTCCAATCAAACAAAAGCCTAGATTTTAATGAACATAATCAAAATATTTATTCAGATATTATAACTTACTTTTTCGCGTCAATATTTAATAATTTATATTGTAATCTAGCTACAGATTACCATCAACGGAACGTCAACTGCTGAGATGAAATGCCGAAAGAAATTCAAGCAGTTTTGATCCTTATTATACTAGAAGGCCTTGAGGCAATAATAAAATAATCTTTGTTTTAAAATAGCCGATAAGAAGTAAATATTTTAACAAACAATTATTATTCCTGTTTCAATTTACTGGGTGATATTAAAAACAATCTTAATATTTTCTCTGGAGATTAACATCTGCTGAATATTCATGAGTCGGATAGGCGGCCATGTTGAATATTTTGTTATAATTATACAGCGGATTATAATGGTGATGATGAAAAAAGGACTTTCGCGTTATACTGTTAGTTTTTGTCGGCGAATTACTGTTGGTATAACGTCGGTCGGTTAGGTATACGAGATCGGATACGATAGAAAACGTCAAATGGTCGTCGTAGATTTTCCATTTTTTATCCATATTCTTTCATAATAAAAAAATAGAATCAAAATCTTAACTTTCAATTACTTTTGGTGACTGTTCTTTTCCAGTAAGTTTTTTTCTATTAAACTTGGTATTAAGCTTGGAGAAACATCGGTATGATTATGTTGTTTGCTAATGACATAAGCCCAAAATTATTATTAATTTATTAAATATTGCTAAAATTAAATTATTAATTAAAAATAAAACGTCACATAAAACTGTAGTAAAAATTGCCTTACATAGTTTTAGCATAGAGCTGATATTCTTCAAACTGCTAGACCGTTTTTTACCAAACGTCCCCAGCACCTCAAGTGAACCATCTTTCGAATGGAAAAGCGCATCGAAATCGGTCCATCCGTTTGAAAGCACGACGCCACAGATACAGACATCGGCGTCAAACATATAAACACTGATTTTTTGCTTTGGAGTTAATAACATGACTTTTTTGCGTTAGGGGTTATATTATTTTGTTGGTAGTTCTGAGACGACATGTCTAACTATATAAAACTTCTATAAAAGTATGTGTGCCAAAAACGTTACATGAGTCTGTAGGATTTATTGGCCCTGTCGTCATATCATTCGTCTCTCTCAGAATTGATCGAACTACACACACTTCATTTACTTATGAGGTTGGAGTCACATTTACGCACGAAAGCCTTGCTAAAGCCACTTAGATTTATCATTTCAGGTTATACATATTTGTTGTAAATGCTATAAGTTCTAAGAGATTTATTTTGATGTTTAACAAATGAGTATTTAAAAAAAGCGAAAGAATATCATAATTAATTATATAGGGATAAATCAAATAGATTGAATTGGCCCAATAGTAAATTGAAGACTATTTTTATGGCATTCTAATTCAACGATACTAAATTTTATATCAATTAAGTTCATACATATACCTTATAGAAAAACGTACAAGTAATCAAATCAGAAAAACAATATCACTATTTCCGCCGGGGATCGACCTGAGACTTTCCCAGTACTGGATAGGTTCGTTAATCCATGTCCATGTTTTATCCATATCCTTTTATAATAAAAAAAATTGACTAAAAATCTTAACTTTGAATTATTTTTGGCGACTGTTCTTTTCCAACCAAAGTCTCCAGTCAAACAGAGTCTTTTCCGAAAGGAAGTCGTCATTATAATGGAAGTAACAAGGCTCATAATGCTATATTACTGGTTAAAATACATAATTTCTAATTTCGTTCCCTATAAATATGTCCTAAAATCTTAACCCTGCTACGTGATAAACAAAGGAATTCTTGCGACATATGGACTAAAAGGCCCATTCATATATGCACGTTATTAATCGTGTCATTTCCTACCATGTCAACACTAATGGAAACAGTTTCTGTTATATTCAAGACAGTGATGGGCCGGAAGTGTGCATTAACCACAAAATTAACTATGCTCTGTACTTCCGAGAATGCCGAACGTATTTACAATGCTTGAGTTGAACTCAGTCCCAATGAGGCCTTTGAACTGTTAAAAATACCAGTGTCCGTGTTATCTAGAAATATTCAGTGACTTGTAAATTTTTTTTTTCAGAATTAATACGAAATTAATTTTAAAAATGTTTGAATTGTGTGCGACATTCGGGATAAACGTAGCTAATGCGAAGGATTTATGATCGATATTCTCTTAGTAAAATAATATAGTATTTTAAATGATGTCAAGAATTTATTCCTTCGTGAGGAATAGAGAAATCCATCATTACACCGGTAAAGCATGCCCGGACAGTCCCGGATACATACATCTAAAATACCATCAAGTTGCAAATTACATCGTTTCTTGTAACAGCTATATGTGAGGAAGCTTGCTTACATGTTGCATTTAAATTTTGTTATTCCATATTTTTGGGCCGTAGGCGTAGGGGCAAAACTCAAAGCTGGTGGCTGGACGACATTGGAGATTTTGACACGTAAACGAAAAGATTTTGTTTGGAAAGTAGTTGCTCTGCATAAGAGATCTGTGGAAAGAGAGAGGCTATTGCCCAGCAGCGAGACACTCCGAAGGACTTTAAATAAACTTTCTATCATTCACTTGAATTACTCTTTTTCATTGTATTTACGTTTAGTTAGACCCCACATAGAGTGGGATAAGGGTTGGAAGTTGATAATATATGTAAGAAAATGAAAATAAAAATTTGAAATTTATAACTTCTAATATAACTGGCAGCATTTCAGCAAACATGAGTAGAATTGAACGAACAGAATCGCAATTAATTAGGCGAATTGAACTATCGCCTCTGTCTGCTAAATCACTGATGTCATTCATAGTCCAATTAAAATTTTATGACGTGGCTTTAAATGGGACGAATGTGGGCCGAATGTTAGCATGACAGGACCTTCATAAACCTAAATAGATAAATTTAAATTCGCCATTAGGTATTATTTCGCCATTCAAGTCGTTGTTATAAAATTTGCCAAGACAAACAATGTTGTTTGATTACAAATTTTTATTTTGTTTATTAATGTTATCTGCCACCGGCTTTGCTAACTTGAAAACCTGCTACAATGCAGTTCCTGCCACTCTTTTTTTGCTGCGGAATATGATCATCCTTCCATGAGCATTCAGCACATCTGTCAAATAGTTCGGGCTCACATATTTTGTTATTAGCAATTTTTGTTCAACTACTAACCAAATGTCTTCCACCTGTTTTAATGTAGTTAGCTTTGACCCTCCATTCCCTATCAAAATTCCTCTAATGGAGAGGGCAATAAATCTAGATAATTGGAATCTTAGCTATCAAGTAAAGTAGCTGTATTAATAACTATGCTTCTAATTTCCTAAATAAGAAACAAAAATAAAAGTATGATTTAGGAAAGCCATAGAAATAGGTTTACCGGTTATAGTTTCCGCTTCCTGCACAACGGAATTGAACACATATTATGAACACATAGCTTATGGCTTCTTTAGGATGTGGTTTTAAACTTTACCATGAGTTATAAAATCACTAATTTTCTTACTGCACTTTAGTCTTTTTTTAAGTCAGAGGGAGGCAAACGAGCAGGCGGATCACGAGATGATAAGTGATCACCACCGCCCATAGACAACTGCAACTCCCGCGGGCAAGTATTGCCGGCCTATAAAAAATCTCCGCCCTCCCCAGTTGGGGAGACTATAAAGTAGTCAGGTTATAAACGTTTTCAATTCGTTTTTTATGCATCATCAACGTCTGAGCGTTATTTTTTGTCGGATCTTTAGTAGCGACACCTCAGAGACATGAGTCCGCTATCTTAATTAGGTGATTAAATGTGGTTACTGGTTTATACACAGAACGGAATCTGACCTCTGCAAAAGATAAACTAGAACAAACTCTAGGCTAGGTTTATGCAAACTTTGAGATGAGATGGCGTCCGTGGTAAGCCTGCAATATACTAACCAAGCTAGAAATAATTATTGAAGGGATGTTTTTACGAGTACCTCGTCCAGTATAAACGATTATTTTATTTTAACTAAATGGAATCATACTTAGGAATCATATGCTTTTATTAATTATATTGATATATTACTTGTTTGTTTTCTAAACAGTAACTTGTTTTCGCTTCAAGGCTTTTGGAGCGGTCTACCGACCTATGGTGATAGGTCAATGGATTTCATTCTACAGTTAATGGCAAAATCGTGGCTTACTATTACTAGAAAATCGATTTATTGTATCGCAATCATTTGATATTTAATTTAGATCGGTTTACTTAAACAGTTGCTAATACACTCTTTCACTGTACTAATAGTATTTTATTTTAAAATACTTTTTAAGCCTTGTTTAAATTTTCGTATTAAAGAAATATTTGGATTAAAATGAAGCAAAAAATATAACTTGCTACACATATTATAGTTAGTCATATTTATTTTTATTTTAATCATTATTTAATTTCTTCTAGTATTCTTGTAGTATACTCTATTCAGGTACTCCCATTTGATAGTACCATGGCGAATAACATCCAAGCTCATGATATTTTTTCGTCTGGAGAAATGCTTTACGCATACCCTGAAGACCACCGCTAAAGGACGACCGGTTTATGCGGGATTCTTGAATAGTATCCAGCCTAGTTCAGGATTAGCTTCTTTTCAGAATAGCTGCTATTCGTGATCTAAAATTTACGATTAGTTTCAACCATATTGATTTGAGTGTAGTGTATAGATTTCACGTCTAACAAACGCACGCACATACTGAACCACAAGCAAAGAAATTTCGAACTAACAAAAATTGAAAACCGACTAAAATAAACAAAACATAATTATACTTAATCACCATTTTGTAATCAGCTCTCACAACATAATTGTTATTGTCTTGATTAAAAATCAGTTTACGAGATAATAATGTGATTTTTCGACACAATAACTTATTTTGTTTATACACATATTTGTTTTACAATTGCTAAATACTTAGCTGATTTATTTACTTTTTCTCACGGTTAAGCAATTTGTTAATTAGGGTTTAGTTGTCATTTGTATAATTATCAGAAACGAGGTAAAAAAATATTTACTTTTTAATATGTTATAATGATACTTAAATATATAAAGTTATCAAGGGTCGCGAGACAAATATTAGGCAATTTTAGGCTATTTTTAGGCAAGAAATAGGAATAATTGTAAAATTCTTGACAATAGCAAACTTCAAAGATATGATAAAAATAAAATCACATATTTTCGGACTCGTCAAACGCTTATTACTTAATTATACTTGGTTGTGACGTCACAACCAAGTATAAGTAATTTTGTTCATAAAGAGAGCTAGGCTATGTTTGTTCGACAGCTAACTCAAATATTGTTTTTACGCAGATTTTTATCCAAAGTTGTTACAAAATAACGCTAGTTCTTTTTTAATTTACTTCGAATCATCGTAAAATGGTTTAAGTAAAATATTTCGGTTTTCTATTTGTAAGTAATCTTGAATATATTTATTTTACCTTAAGTATGTTTTTTATTTACAATTGTAACATAAGTCAATATTCCAATTGGATTGTGTGCTACTCTTCGCTTCAAAAACACACAAAATAAAAATAAAGTTAAAGATTTAAAAATACACCGAAAATTATCTTTTATTGGTTATATTAAGATTATTTTAAGTACTTAACGGTCAGTTAACCCGAGAACATTTACAGAAGAAAATAATAGAGAATATATTTTGTATTCTGCAATAAACATCCCAAATATATACTAAATCAAGATGCTGTCAGTGAATGATAATCCCTTGACTCTTGGCAGCGGCCCATGGATTATCAGATTAAAAAAAGTTGCGCTACCCCAGTTTACGAGAGACGTGTGCTAAATACGAAACAAGTTGGGATATTGGGATAATTTTTGGCAAAACAGATAGGAAAAAATAAGCTAAAATAGATAATTTTTTAGTAAAGATACTATTGTGTACCGTATCTATATTTCAAATCGATCAGCTCGTCCTTCAAAATTTCCTATTACTTCTTTATGTTCAATAGATATTTAAAATCATATACATATGTATGTATATTGTACAGCCATTTAGATACAACTAGCTAACCCGTGTATACTTCGTTGAGCGGTTATTTTAAACAAAGAAAGTTAAAAAATATACCTCTTTACATATTGGCGTATAATTCTAATACCATCCCTCAGGGATCACTTCCCCTGTCGTTGAAAACTGTATGAAAATTCGTACAGTTCTTTTCGAGTTTATCGTGAACAGACAGACAGACAGACGGACTTTGTTTTATAATATGTAGTGATTAGTGGAGCCATATTGCCAAAAAAGTATTGTTCTTCGTTTTCCACCCTTTCTCTCAATTTATATGAGGCAAATTTTGTTTTATACTTCGAGGACCTCTAACAATAAGTAAAAAAAAAGTTTTAATTATAATGAATCGCCAGCGAAGAGCAGTGATTGTTGCCGCAAAGGGCAATATGTATTGGGAACTTTTCTTCAGAAATATTGAACTTATTGTATTGGATAATTTGTTATAGTTTCTCAATTACAAACTAACAAAGTACTCGATTCTTTAAAAAAAAATATTCATCGATAGTGCCTAAGGCCGTCTAATTTAACTAACAAGGTCGTTAAGAATATAGCGTTTTGGCTCCAAATATTGTTGCCAAAATCGGTCCCGTTTGTGGCTATGGCGAATAATGGGACGCCATTGCGGACTTCACCTACGTACTGCAGTTACTTTTGGCATCGAAATATATACCTCTTGTTATATAATAATGCAGGCTTTCTTGTTTGACGCCTATTTTTTCATCAAACTACGTGATTGAATAAAATTTCTTCAGTTTTATCAATCATTAACTTTATCAAAATCATTGAAATTCAACGCTTTTTCTTTGTATCGCACTGCATTATATCAGTTGCCTACGGGAGGCGCTATCACACATCATCGTTATAATTTTAGCCTTTTTCCGCCCACTGCTAGGCATCATCCTCCCTTCAAATACGCCAACCTTCTGTATCTGGTGATATTTTCGTCACCGTTCGACTTGCATTTTTGATGATATCATCCATTTTTTTTATTGCAGTCATCAAAATTCAACATTTTTAACCAACCTACCTTTATCATAATACATAATAACAGACTTGCAGGTTTTTTTCTATGTGTGTATATTGTTTGTGTGTGTATAGTATTACATGTTCGTGATAGACAAGCATGGAGGAGATAAACGACTTATCATTAGCATGTTCAAGAAATCATTTTGCAATTATTCCTTTTTTATTTGGCATTTATTGTTGTGCTTATGTTAGTTAAAAAATCTGTCAAAAACAAACTCTACCGTGTCCCGACACCAAATGAGACATGTGGTTGCATAAGTGAGTGATACATCACATACATAATTACTAGTGATGCGACTCAGACTATACGATGTAGGCAGAATGTAAACAACTATGATTATTATTTTATAGAAGTAACGTGTTTTAAAGATCATTATTTTCTTCTAATAGTGACCAATTAATAACTTTAAATAACTAAGTATATAAATATGTGATTTATAATATTAACATTCATTTCTCATGTTTGTTTTTACATAAAATAATAGGATTGTAAAAGTAGAGAATCAGGTTCAAAAAGCTCGCATTGAAGAATCAATACAAATAATGTTTTTAATTGTTATAATTCTAGGTAAAAACCATTACCCGGAATTTGTACCTAGCAATTATCTTCCTGAGTCGTAAATCTGAAAATAAGGATAATTTTATATTGGAGATATTTCAATATGCCTAACAGCTTTTGAACCCAACAAAATGTTGAATGAAGCTAAGCAACAGTTCATAAATTACACTTAATCAAGGGGTTTTTAATTTAATTTAATTTTTTATGTTTTTGGATGTATTAAAAATAAAAAGTAATTTTAAAATAACAATCGGTACAAATCATAGACCCGAACATAACAATACTGAAAATCCATCAAAAAATAAAATTTATGAAGGTCCATTTCCCACAAAAAATATATTTTTCAATAAGTGCACTTAAACGACAAGAAATTGCTCTAAGAATTCTGAAAATCTCCAAAAAGGCACTTGTTTAAGAAATAGACAAAGCACCAAACTAAAGATGTAACCCACAAATAAGGACTGAAAGTCAACAAAAAATATTCTGTTCAAAATAAAACAACACATGTGCAAATGCAACATGCAAGAGGAAATAAATATAAAAACAAAAAAGGGTGCCACTTATGAAAAGGTCTCGGACAATTTGAATATCTACTTTTTCTGATACGCAGTGGTTTAAAACTGCAAAAAAAAACTTCACAAATATTCGCAAGACAAAGAATAAAGAAAAATATTAATCATGTTATATAGAAATTGTGCAGTATGTATGGCAGACCACAATTATCGATAAAATATTTGCCCATCACTATTTCAACGATCTTGAATATGCAAAACCGCATCCCATTCGATGTGACGCTCCCAGAGCGCAATCAGTCACCTTGCAAGATCACGTTTGATGTAACATACATTAGTACAGTTGCTGATATCGATTGTTCATCGTCATTAAAAGATGGAGGTTTTATGAACGATTACATGTTTTTGTTTTTCTCTTATGAGCTTTTCCATATTGTAATCTTCCATGCACAATATATAAAAAGGTATTTTTTTTAATATTAGTTCAGTATTTCTAAAATATGGTTAGTAAAATTATCTGTATGCATTTATATGTATATACTTATTTATCTATCTTTTGTATGTAAGCATTTCTTTTTCTTCTACTTTTATAACACGTTATTATTGTCAGTGAAGATAAACAAGCATATAAACATCAACTAACATCGTGAAAATACATAAACATTTCCAAAAGATTTAAAATACTGTATTATTGTAATGCAGGAGAGTTATTTTGTATGAGCGAATTTCAATAACGATTTGATAAATTCTTTTAGTATTTATTTTATTTATTATTTAATCACACATTAAAAACACAAATTAAACATAAAAAGATGTACAAAGCCTTACCAGGATTATACGCACATCTGATTCAATCAACATAACATTATTATTCAAGACCAACGCTTACATACTTTAAACTATAACTATTAGATAGTCTATTCATCGAGGGAGACTGTAAGATACTTTTTATCCCACGAATTCGGAATTAACGCGAGTGAATATGCAGGGCAGTTAGTTTAAAAGGCGAAAGATTTGTTTGCTTTGTTCAACGCGTTAACAACAGGAACTACTTGTCTTGATTAGAAAAATGATTTCAGCGTAAGATAAGTAGTCTATTTATAGAGAGAGGCTATAGGCTACTTTTATCCCGTAATTCCCTAGGGAACAGGAGCTGTGCTGATGAAACCGTAGGGCAGTCGTTAGTCTAAATGGATGTAGCATGTTATATTTTTTTTTGTGTCTGATTGTACTCAATTGTTATTCAGGTCGAGTCCTACTTATATTAATTCTAATTATGTCTTCATAAATGATGGGTAGAAGACTTGTAATTCGTTTGGGGTCCTTACTAGCTCCTGTAATTATGTGTTTGAATTTGAAACCCAAATTGTACCAAATTATTATTTATAATGACTAAACTTAGTTTGAACAATGAAAATGGTTTGAGTAAGGTCGGGGTATCAATATCATTGTAAAAAAATTATGGCACCGTCATTACAGAACTTTCAAAATTGTATTATTTTTATTTTTTATCAAACAGTGGGTATTAACCAATTTGTCAAATATCAACAATAAATTATAGCAATCAGAGGTAGATTTTTAAAGATATTTTATGTCTCACTCTGGGTGAAGGTTTCCACCATTCCATCTTAAATGTATCTGAATTCTTTACCATATTCCCAATGAAGATTTGCAACGGTTACACACAAAATAATTTAATTTTATAACTAAAGTTATTTAAATCTGTGACGTGATCTTTCGTTCTCAATTAGTAGATTCTAAGAACTATGAAGATATGTAAATAAATCACGTACGAGTGATTTTGAAAGGGTTCCTATTTTAAATGTAGTTTAGACTAAGACAAGAGCATTTTAAGATAGAAAAACGACGAAAATAGGTATGGTGGAGTAACCCAAAACAGAGTTAGATAGAAGTAAAAGATAAAAACGAATTGACTGTTTGACATATCATTAAGTAAAATAGTTGGCAATAAATAAAAAAAATTGGATATTTTGAAATTATAACAAAATTAAAATCGTCTTACTTAACAGATAGACGGACAAATAAATAAAGGATTAACTTGCAAGAATATCGAAACACATTTTTGTACAACAGTTTTTTGCAACTAACCGCCTGTTTTAAAACAGGACGAATGCGACATGCAAATGCAATTTGTGAATACATTTCGGTTAGCGGCTATCACAGGAACAGTTTGTTGCGAATAAATTGACAAATGTAAATAGGCGGAACACATTTGCGTAATAGCATTCACTATTTATAATTAATCTCCTCATTTTAAGCTTATTTTCAGTGTAACGTGTATTTAACGGTCAAACACATATATGACTTTTTATGTGTCTTGCAAAAGCTTTTTCGTGTAGCGGCTTTTGCCTAAACCCTTTTCTGCACTGTGTTTGAAAATTAATGTTTGTGTTCTCAAAGCAATATTTTTTAAATATTCGTGTGTATAGTACCAAAAAAGAATTTTATGCAATTAAAATGAAAAAGACTTATAATATTAATAACAAACTTTCCAAAGCACAATGCATTTATGTGAACTTTTTCATTGCTTTGTACAATTTATAATCTGATTGAAATTAGATTTCGTTTTTCTAGTATTAAAAAAAACATCTAGAAGAAACTGAAAATTTATATAGTATACAGCATCATTACTTTATTCCTTACGGGATAGACAGAGCTAAGAGTCACGAGACTCGAGTACTGAGAAATTTTGAAATATTTATTTTACTAAAAATAAAAACGTGTTATAGAAATTTATAGACTGTTAATATATTTGCATCATAAAATTTAAAAAGATTTAAATTTTTTGAATGTAGTTACATCTTTCATCATCAAAATTGGCCTTAAACCATAAAAACTTATGAAAAATCATCTGAATTTAGTATCAGTTAGTATAATTTACTCATAATTTTTTTGCCTCATACCCACATCCTATCATTCTCTCTCCCACAAGACTTCGGAAGCATCTGCCCCAGCAGCACCTGTTGAATTTTTGTTCCCTACAGAGGGTGCGTCCGATGCGCTCCGTTGCGTACAGGATGTTCCCACGCAGAATGCACGCTCGATATCAATCTGCGCCGCTCATTTGCAACTTCTCTTTCTTTTCCTTTGCAATTGTCTCTTGTTTTTGTTTTGCTATCCCATTTGAATTTTTAGATTACTTTGCGTTTCTTTTATTCGTTTTTTTTCCTTCTCGACTCGATTTTCTCATGTATTTTAATTATACGAGAGAAACATTTGCAATAAATAAAATAGTCTATTTGTTTTCTAATTTTCTAAGTATATACCGTGTACGAAACAGTTTATATTTTATCGCACTTTAATATCTCGTCGAGTTACTCCTAATAAGTTTTCTTAACGTGACACAATAGAAAATTGCACTAGAAACGTTAAACTTTTTGTTGTCTTCTCCAGCGTTTACATTCACCTGTCTTGTCTCCAATGCTTCTATTCGAAGGTTGGTAACACAACTTGTCCTTATCTTACTCACCATCGATATGGCAGACAAGAAAGAGACAGAAGTTCTTAGGCCGCCGTCTGTAGGAGCATGTGGCACGCGCCGCTCCATCCATTCGGTAATAGAACGCTATCCGGAGTGGTCGTTGCGTATTTTTGAATTTCTAATTTTCCCGGCACGATCGTATTGTGACAGTTTGAAAAATTTGAAAGTTTCAGTGTTACCGGTTCGCTGAAACGGTCTTTTATTGGATTCTTTTCGAAGTGTAACTTGTGAAATTAAGTTTTCAACTGCATAAAACATTAGTGTATAAATCTGCAGCCAGCAGGTTGACTTGGCGAACAACCGACAGCGAAAAAAGTAACCTACATCCTTAGTGGCGAAAACGCTACGGAGTGAAAGTTAATTTTTTCCAACTGATT
Source organism: Cactoblastis cactorum (assembly GCA_020352625.1). NCBI lineage: Eukaryota > Metazoa > Arthropoda > Insecta > Lepidoptera > Pyralidae > Cactoblastis > Cactoblastis cactorum. Next base: position 12,224 of record JADGIL010012843.1, on the reverse strand, counting down.
CCGTGCTTGGATTTTACAGAAGACATTTAAAACAAACATCGGGTGGATATTTGGAGTCGTTATATTAATTGGAAAAGTTCCGGACGCTTATGGGAAATAACAGTTGGGTGACCCGAAAACTGTGTTAGAAATAAACGATTAAGCGGAAGATTTATCTCGCCTGGAGTCCGAACATAGAATGATTAATATCTCGTATGTGAGAATGCGTTTTTGGGCGCGTTAAGGTCTCCTTGGTATATTAGGAGTTTTTTCAGGCTTATGAGGGAGAGAAGGTCCTTGCCTATCAGCAGCGAAGTGGCGTTGAAAAGTGATAAAGATGGAACTGGAAAACTGGTTGTGAACTCTGTTATATGTGGTGTAGTGGATGAACTGTCGAACGGCAGGACAGGTAGACGAGGGTCGTGGGTCCGACACGCAGTCATGGGGGTGCTAAGGTGGAAAGATCTGACGGGGGTGAGGACCAGCACGCCTACTGAACAAAAAGAGGTAAGTAAAATGTTGTTTTTGTTTATTATGTTTTTTTTTGGTGCAATTTTTATCTTTGTTATTTTTGGTTTAATTATTATCAGGATATCGATTTCGTAATACTTACAAGTAAAAATTGTTTTATCGTTTTATTTACTTCCTTTTGCGATATAAGTGACTTCTATAACTATATCGTTTCAATTACGTCACTTTGCTGATGATGTGGTTTTATTAGTCAGCTGTCTCGTATATAAACGGAATAAGTTGTAATTTTTTTTAGTTTTGACTTGTTTTTACTGCTTGTTTTTACTGTTATACCATTTTTGTCGTTTTCTAGAAACCCATCTTGGGTGGCTTAGCACCTATGATACCCTCGTATTTTTGTCGTTTTCTTGAAATTGTTTTCTGTATGCAACTAACATAGTCGTTACCATTATTATCGAATTATCGTCTTTTTTAGTTTTATCATTTATATTTCTCGTACTTTCTTATGTGCCTTATTTTTAGTTTTTTTTTTAACTTGACTTGATTGCGTTTACCTTTAATCCCGCCTGATGGGAAGCGACGCTGAAGTCTTAGTCTTCATCGTTGTTTCCCATGCAAACCCAAGTAATTCCTATTCACTCTTATAACGAAAATGAAACCTACGATTAATAAATATTTTAGTATGTAGTTATTTCGGTTTGAATTAAAATATTTGAGCTTGTTTACTAATATTGAAGATAATATCTTATCAAAATGATGAAATGATTCGAGATACAAAACCAGTTTGTACCTTGAGGCTGTGAATCATTGTTATGTAAACGAATAGTGACTAATAGAGAAAATCTTGTCTTGTCTCTGGTCGTGTCCGGAAAGATTTTGCCGACCCAGTATTTCAAAAAGGATTGATTTTAAAAATACCTAGATATTTATTTAATCTTTTATAATACTTTTAAATATTTGGAATACAGTTTCTAAGCATCATTTATAACTTTATTGCATTATTCCTTTTTAAATTAAGACAAAATTAATTACAATTTGTAATTTTTTATCTCTCTTAATTTTATTAGTTTCGTTTAAATGAGTAATATATAACGCATCTATATTTATTAAACTACTGTTAAAGCTCAAGCCTACAGAAGTAATGGTTTTTCCGTTAAATGTACATATACTTATTATATTTTGCGATAAAACGAAAATCTTTGTTAACATGTTATTCATTGGACCCACAAGTTCGTTTTGAAAAAATATATACATACATATATATGATATACTCCCAATTTTCTAAAATTCTTCCGGGTGCGAAGCCACGGATTAAACCTTGTATTTCATAAATAAACTACCCAAAAATGAAATTCATACATAATTTACTTTTATGTCATGGCCGAAAATACTGGAATTTTGATCTTGTGAGTAATTTTGACAGCTTCAACTTAATTTGACATTGACATTAAGGTCGAAGGCCCGGTACCCGGTGCTAATGTAAGAGTTTACACTTCGTGTGGAAGATTTTAGGCCTTATATTGATTCTTAAATATATTATTGACGTCATATATGTATGGATAAGTTATCCTAAGCTCTAATTAGTGCTGTGCTCTCGGCAGTTGACTTTGAATTTTCTGTGTAGTTTAGCACTAGTGTTATCGTACCCTCGAAAGTTTGATAGTTTTAATCGAATAAACCATACTGTCTAGAAGCCAATCGATTACCACAATATCGACATTATCAATACAATTCTTAGCTTTATGATCGATACCATCATTAACTATAGCGATCCTTTTATTTTCTGAAACTATCGATAGTCTATCGAATCGCTATCTTTGGTTAGAATATTGAGTCGCAGCACTGTGAGTCATAGAATTACATTGCAGTTTAATGCTAACCACGAGCGTAAGCGATTTTTTTTATAGAAACCATCATGAAATTTTGATCCTTGGTGTACGTATATGGTTTGGTTTAAACGTTTTATCCTATGACTATCGAACCGTCCTGGTTTCGCATGGGTTTAAAAACCTTAAATATAGGGGTCAAAACAAATTTAAATATAATTACAGAAAGATAAAAATTCTTATCGTATCGTTTTGATCTAAGTAGTTATAGTGTTTGCATACAAATGGAAAGTAATACATTGTTTTTACATTATTTGCATTCAAATTTCTATGCCATTAGATTCATTATGACATAATGAGTTAAGTTTCTCAAACGGTCGTCTATCAAAGCAAGCAGGTGTTTAATTTTAATTACCGAGGTAGCCTTAATGAAAAATTATATCCTCGGGGCGTTTGCTCAATTAATGACTGACTTATTTGCGAACTTTCTTATATTTTATATAAGGACCTTAAAGACACATGTTCAGTTACAAAAAAAGAACTAGTTTAAGTATTGAATTATTAGCGATTATACAGTGGTCTCCTTCTACTCCTGTTCCCGTGAGAATTTCGGGATAAAATGTAAGATAGTTAAATGTATTTTATTTATCAGACCAGTTATTTTGAAAATGGGTGCACTACGAACTTACAAACATTTCCTCTTTATAATATTAGATTTGATAGAAATAGATAAATTTTCCTACTATTTTTTATGGCAGAGGCTACTTTATTTGTCTGCCAATAAAAATAAGCAAGGCAATTTATTTTATACATCCAAAGTTTTCTTTAATAGCGGATATTGCATTCTTTATTTGTACAAAAACTCTTTCATCTTTCACGGATTGTATAATATCAAAACTTGGTAAGTGGAAGGAAATTGTGGTGTATATATTTTTGTGGATAACTGGGACATCTTGGTGGCACGCATAAAAGTCTCGTAAATCTTCCCGACATCAAAGTGTTCCTGGTTACATCATAATGTTTGTGCGAAAGAGTCCACCTTCCCTGAAAAAGGGATAGAAGATACATTTAGAAGAAACCTAGACGATATATAATATAAATGTTCGAAGTTGATTTATTTATCTTCAGGTGTTGTCTCTCCGGTATTGAGTAAAATATATATTACCAAATCTATTAAGTGTAGATTTCTTTAATATTTTCAAATATTATATACAATATGGCACCAGAAAAGTGTAGCTATAATAATGTATTTTAGTTTCATATGTACATAAGTCTTTCCCTGAATCGTTTTAATTAGCGTTTTAGCGTTATACTAAATAAAAACTATAATTTTAAAATATGACGGTATTTTTAAAGTTACATTACATTGCACGACGTGACTAGCTCCAATTAGATATCTATAAAAAAAAACTGTAATAAATTTTTCTTGATCAGTGACAATAAATATGTATGTGTGTGTGTGCAATCGTCAAAATGTAAACGTTTATGGTATAAAAGGGATGGGGTAGCGAGATTGTGTACGATTCCTTTCTCAGTAGAAGTGGCCAATTGAGACACCCGTTCTTTGTGACTTTAATCTTGCTACATTTTTTACGAGAAATCGTCTGGATAGCATGCGTATGTACCAATGGGACTAAATATCTTTGCGACTCGTAGGTTGTGCATAATATACCAATTTTCATTAGTAAAATATTTGTCTAATTGTTTTAAGCTCGTTTTTAGCTGAAGTTTCTCTTACAATGGTACTATACGGTTTTAGCGTTCACGTCTGCTCGAAAAAAAAAGTTAAATCTGGGGAAATAAATAGCAAAATCGTAAGTCGCACATCTTTATGACTATTACCGCATTATGCCAAATGCAGCGTAGAATTGGGTCAAAGAGCGCACTTTAATTTTGTCGACGCAGTATAGCCGCGTATCTTGGCACATTGACAAGTATTCCGTTGCGTTGTCACCCCGATCGGTCGGTGACTTCTGGATTTAGTTTTGTAACGATTATCACATAGGCATAATGATTCCGTTTAGAAATTAGTAATTTTTATATCATGCATTTTTCTTTTTTTTATGATTTTGGCATCAATACCACTATCATTGTTTTATTTATTTATTTTTTACTAGTTTTAGTTATACAATAAACGTGTATTTTACTCGGATTTTTTTATAACTGTCGACCTTTTGTTGTATCAAAGTTTAATGTAATATGTTTGACCTAAGTCTTGATATGTAGTTCAATCGACAGAGGCGTTTCTATTTTTGTTCTCTGTTCTAGAAAATGCTATAGAGAACAAGGTGTGCAAGTTGCAAGAAATCGATAAACGGTTCAAATGAATATTTAGTAATGTGTATTGTGAGCAAAACAGAACACAAGTACGAATTAAGCCTTGTTTTGCTACGCAATCATTTTATATGTCACTAATGTTAGAAATACTGCTAATAACGATGTTTAGATTTCCAGTCGCACTAATTAAAGATACCGGTATAACAATTTTAATTGATTGATCATTAAAATAATTATTTTCAGCGAACACATATTATGAATTACTATTAAGAGAACTATTACAATTTACTCGGTTTCACACAAATAACTAAGCAAGTATTTGCAAGAAAATACGTCATTCCGGAAGGGACATTATAAATCATCTGCTGCATACATTTTGGGACACGAAGTCTCACAATATAAAACAATGACGTCGTTCATAGAACAAAACCCTTTTTATATATCCAGTTACGCGGTACAGCTCAATGGTCCATTATTTAATCATAAATTACACTATNNTATCGTTTGATATAGTATATATAATGTCGTTCCACGAAGCGCAATGCTGGCTGGCTGGCAGAAGGTGTCATTGCCAACACTAATTTGTATAGTTAATTGATTTATTTCTTAGTTGATGAAAAAAATAAAGATTCGACATATAATTAACATATAGGTATATGTAGTGCATTTAATTTTTTGTTTCAGTTTTAAATTTCGAACATCCGTTATTGCACTTCGATTTGATTTAATAAAATATATTTTCTATATTTCTTACACATATATTCGCGGCAGTTTTAAATTTCGAACATATTTCTTAATTTTCTTACCTCCAACTTTTTTTTAAATCTTTAGAGCTAAAATTAAATATAATTCTCATTAGATATTCACTTTTTACTAAGTACTTACAAAGAACAAAGGATCCATCATTAAACAAAAATTCCAAACAGTCAAAGAGTTTCAGAGCGAAAATATCTACAACAAGACAATAAGAGAAAACCATAACTGTACTAATTAGTTGTAAAAAAGCAATCATCGAGCCATCACTACAAGAACCTAATTAAAATAACAAAGAATTATGCTCTTAACTTGATGATTCCAAGAATAAAAAGTACCTATATTTTCTCACTTTCTTGTATTTTCTCACGTGCAGCAAAAAGGTGAATGCACTATAGAAATAGCATTGAAGGCAAGTGATGAATGAATGTTACTGACGAAGCACTTTTTATGAGTAAGTCACATTTCACTATATAGGTTCTACTACTTGTACTATTAGCGATATTTTATAAATATATAATGAAACTGTATTTCATTGTACATTAAAGATATTAAAGAATGTGAGGGGGTTTTATTAGTCAAATATTTATCGGTCCGTCTGTATGTTCACGGTACTTCACGGCAAGAACACCAAGATTGAATCTGATGGGGTTTTTACAGTTGTATTTAAGAAGATCTAACTTAGGCTTAGCTTTAATAAGTCGTTTAGAAGCTGAGATAGTAAGGTACGTGTGGACGTAGTCGTGGGCATAACCTTGTATTGCATATTGTAAGAATTGTATTATTTTTTTTATGTCAGAGGGAGGCAAACGAGCAGGCGGCTCACGAGATGTTAAGTGATAACCGCTGCTCATAGACAACTGCAACACCCGCCCTTGTTCGTCTTTCACGTCAAAACGGAGCAACGGATCAAAAGGCCGGCTCCTGTGGATGTTGCAGGTGTCTATGAGCGGCGGTGATTGCTTAACATCACGTGACCCGCCTACTCGTTTGCCTCCCTCTGTCATGTATGTTTTTTTAGATACTTGAAGGGTCTTTAACCTTGCTTCAAACTTTTCCCTATGACAAGTATATTACACAGGATAAACATCAAATCTTCCCAAATAGGAATGAAAATATATAAAGATCATTTAAATACATTTTCGTGAAAAGAAAATAAGTGTACATATAAATGACTTTAAATATGATTATTATTTTATAAAAACATAAGTAGAATAGTAATTTCTATAAATATTGTGCTCGTATTTTCAATTTCATAAGGCGGTATCCGTTTTTCTTTTCCAAGAGATTTCCACGGCGCTATGTGGGCCGCACGCAAGTAAAAAGTGGCGTATCTTAGAGAAACCAACTCACTGGCACGGCACGCACGCCAAGTTAACTAAATAATTATTTATTTTTATAGATTATCAAACGATCGCACCTTGCATTTATTAACAAATTAACACGATGGTTTTTTTTTTTATATAGATAGAGAGAATTAAGAAAAGTGTTTTTGGATAACACGTCTTTGAAAATTTTCATTAATATATTTCAGAACCATCTGGTAAATAATAACTTGTAATAAGTTAACTCATATTTATTACTACGTGCTTTTTACAAATAGAAATACGTCAGTTAATATATATACATATTTTTTTTTCTTTTATTTATTTATTGCATCTCATGTGTTTACAGGTAATTAGTACATTGATGTAATGAGTACATTAAGCTCAGACATGAGCCCTGCAAGGGCANNGTTTTACAAGTCCTTTAAATTCATTGAGTGATTATTATGCATGCATCATAGAGCGATTGTTAAAAAATTATTATTATATTATATTATTATTTAAAATGACAATTTTAAATTACTTTTTAAATTCTCTCTTTGGCCAGTATGTAAATAATGGGAAGTTTAGGGATAATCTCCTTTTTGAAATTAGAACAATGCAGTGGTGTGGACCCCGAGATTTCAACTGAAATTCAAAAATACTACAGTATTTTTAATGTCAAAAGTATATTTGTAACTGCAAGTAAGCACTTTATTAATAATTTTTTTTAAATTGATCATTGTTTCTCTCGACAAATTTTGATTACAATAAATCTAAATAAAAATATTGAATTGCATACATATTTGCAATGTCCCTTAATTTTTTTAGTTATACGTTGTTTATTATATATAAAATATTGTCATTATTTTTATATCACCATAAATTGATTGACATCATTAAATCCAATCATTTTTGTGTGTCGGAAAATCATTAACATAATCGTGACAGCCTAAGCGGGTCACACACATGCTTATTTAATAAAGCAGTGATCACACTGCCTTTGTTTTGCGATGCTTACAAATGGAGCGAATCGACGAGTCTAACATATTATGAGTCGTCACGACCTTACTTCTGGTACAGTCACGTCTATAAATTTCTTACTCAATGTTAGATTTTATTGACATTTTGCCAAGTATCTTAATTCATTATGCTGTTTTATTTTATTAAATTTTAAGAGTTATTTTAAATTGCGTTATTACTATTTTTCTGTTAATTAAACAAATGAAGCGACATTACTGTATTAGATTTCCACTACATTTTTTGGTGAAATTTAAACAAGAAATATAAAATCTTTAGGTTTTGAACTTAACATTGTTATTTAAACGCATATCTAAATGTGATATTCAACATACTTTATTTCTTCAAAGCAAATACATTAATTTAAGAAAGAAAAAGAAATCGATAGTTCTGCTTTTAACTAATTCATTGGCAAAAATGTATGATACTTAATGTCAACGCGACTGTACATAAGCATCCGCGTACAGTTGCGGCACGTGTTCGCTGAATATGCATGATGCCTTACACCTCATGTGTGACTGAGCCTTTACTAACCGAACGTCTCAATCGACGCATAGATTTTTTACATCCGTCTTATTTGAACTAACATCTAAATTTGCATGTAAGTCTTTCCATTTCTTTTGTAAGTTGGAAGTTTGAATAGTTTCTTTTAGCTCTTTTTACCCGACTGCGGCAGAAGGAGGTTTATTTAGGATCTTTTTATGTATATTTATGCCATTAATTTTTCTAGGTAGTTAAGTATTATTTATTTTATTACGAAAATAATAATCATTTATTGTAGACACAAAATCCATACAATGCCAATACGATAACGGCTACGCGAAAGAGTTTGTTTGTTTGGTTGAACGCGATAATCTCAGGAAAAACTGGTCCGATTTGATAAATTATTTCACTGTTTGGTGTTCCCTTTATCAAGGAAGGCTAAGCTACTTTTTTATCCCATAATTCCCACGGGAAAGGGAACAGACCGGGCAAAATCGCGGGGCGGTCGCTATTATTAAATATCATCTTTGTATTAATAATAGTAAGCCGAGTTCTAGATAAGATTACACATTTCGAAGTTGAAACAAAGGCTCACTTTCAACAATTTCGACAAACGGTCCCTAAGTATAACTTTGAGGTTCAAATTGTCGGAGTTCTGTCGTTCTTGTCTGGCTTTCGAACAAATGTAACAATTCAGAAATAACTCTTGCAATATACTTTGCAAGGTGTTTAATTTTGATTATAATGAGTGCAGTTTCTTATGTCAAATTTTAACATTGAATACGTCAGTTTGTACATTAAAAAATGACTTTTCTTAATAAATAAATAAATAAATAAATTCAAAGTTGTCAAATACTATTTGCAATGTCAGGTGTATATGTATCATATAAAAAATGTATGTTTATTTGTTATTTCTGTTTTCATAGTCATAATTATACAGATACAATACACATCTCTATCTCTTACGGGGCATACAGAGTCAAGAGTCGCGAGATTGGAAGGCCACTCTTAGCAAAGACTGCATTAATAAGCATTGATATTATTTATTTTGTATGTCCAATTATGAAGTAGCCTTACATAATATTCTTTTTCTCTTGTTTTTATAACGATCTAGCTTGTTAAAGAAATTCTCGTACTTGGTCATTTTATTAGCGGTTACATAAAATTTGTTACGCAATTGTATATTTTTATGTTATTTTTCAGTATCCAATTAAAACACATATATGTGTAGTTAATAACTAGATAAGTTACATATTCGAACAGGAAAAAACTGGAAACAGACAAATATTGTATAGGAAATATGCAAGGAATAATGCAAAGTTTGTTAGTTGTATATGTTACTGTAAAAGCCCGTATATTGGTTAATCTTAGGTTTTACCAGTAAATCTTAGGATTTACCGACATGAGTTGNNTTCAAAATGAAAGATGATTACAGAACTGTTCGGACTTTTACCATTAAGAGTTGGTAAATCTTAGGTTTTACTGGAAAATCTTAGGATTTACCGTAGTTCGGGCATTTACAGTAACATATACATGATTAGCTTTTAAGTAAACTATTAGAATAAAAACACTATAATTTAAGTTAGATCTTCTACAATACAATTATGAAATTCGCATCAAAATTCCATCCCGTAGATTTTGTGTGATGCGCGTACAAACATATGTACATACAGGCAGACAAAAATATGGTTTTGTCTTCTATAGGTCCTAAAAAGCTTTTCTTTCCTTAATATCTTCTAAGTACAACAGACATACCTTAGTTATAGTTTTATTAATGTGTATAGAAAATAGATACTTACGTTGTTAACACCGTATCTGTATAGACATCAGAAAGATTTAACATCATACCGTTGTAATTGGTTCTGCATGACTTACGAGTAGATGGGAAAACAAGAAAAACAATTGAATTTTCTGTAGAAATTTCATTGTTCTAGAAAATAATATTTTATTGAAATTTTCTTACACATAAAAATAGCTAAGTCTTCATTGATTTCTCTATGTTTTTTAGATATTTGTTATTGTTTTATATAAAAAAATAACCTCTTATATGGAGCGATTTATATGCTTTGCCATTTCAATTGAATGGTGACGATGCTAGGGTCACGTAGTATTTGTATACCTACATAACATATCTTATGTAACTAATTAAGTAAGTAATGTAAGTAATAGTTTTACTTACTTTTTCTTAATTATTTTTTTTATGAAAATATATTACGATAAAACACAACAAATTTTAAAATAAAACAAAAGAAACATTACTAGAAAGTATATGTCCTTCAATTTTGATTAAGCGGTGGATCGTTGTGGGTCGCCCAAGTTTTTAGAAACGCATTCTAATGTCGAAACTTTCTGCATTTATCTTCGTTATTTCCCATGGTTCCATTTAAGAAACCACAAACAACGCTTTAAAAATAATTTATTTAATCGACATCATTTTTTAAATGATTTTAACAGAGGCAGGAATCGAACTCCGAACCACTCGAATACATACACGGCAGTATTAACCACGTCCATTCGTTCGTCCGTCGTATTGAACCAAATCCATGCTTTGTTTTACAAAAACTTCGTTAAGAAAACAGCGCTTCCAAACGATAATTTACGAGTTATTCTCCAATATCTGTTAATTTTTATTGAATTTAAAGTATACTCCCTTGTACTGAACATAAATAATATTAAACAAGATTACTAGTAAACTTTACCTCTATATAAACGTATCTAGGATTTTTGCCAAAATGTTTTGTCTTGAGCGTATAAATATATATAATATGTATAAATTAAAATATTTGTTTGTCTACCTTTTAATTTCGTAGTTTTTTCTTTATTGGTAAAAAGCTCCTACTACCATTGCCTTCTCCGTCATAAATTAACCTGGCATTAATTTTCTATCACATGGAAATGTTGGACGATGATAACGCTCGGTAACTCTTCATAGGCTGAACCTGATGTAGGTAAATGTCACTGATTCTCCGATAAAGAAACAATTTTATCGTACAATTTCTCCATAGACACATATTATGTGAATAGTCGATGGCTTCTGAGGAGGCAACTTACTTGCTTAGTCAGCTAATGCTAATAAAAGTAGGGGTGAGCAGTGACGCGCAACGCATACCGCCGTCAGGTAACTGGTGGGGTAAATGTGCGTTCCAAAATGGTATATCGAATATATTTCAAAATTCGAATAAAAAAGAATTATTTTCTTTTGTGTGCCAGAATTACTAAGACCTTTTTTAAATTTTTTAATATATATTAAATAGGTTTTATTTTTTTATTAAAATTAACAATCGGAAATGATAGATACCGGTACATACATGTAAAAATATATATTGAAAATGCATCAATAAAAGTGTGAATTAAGGAAATGACCATAAATATTTTTTTACTTTTGATTTCTTTTAGATTTAATTTAAAACTGTCACACTTTTGTGCATATAGTCGCATTTCTCATTGTTATTCTCTCAGGAAACTATTCCGGGAATAGTCCATACAAATCAATTACGTAATGCGTGTATCTTCAAAATCGTGCGCATGTGTATATATTTATATTAGTGCAAGTTGCTCGATATTTGTAGTGCTATTTTAAAAACACATTGTCCTGTACCGTTTATCATAAACTTTGTTTGTTTTTATGTCGAAATTAGGCCGGGTTGAGATTATGGTGCTTATGTAAGTGAATGAGAAGATTTTTTAAAGTATAAACTATGGATTTTAAAGCTATGAGAACTTTTTAATTACCCTTTGTTTCAAATAAAAGAAATCTAAAGAAACGAGTGTTAATTGGCTGGCATGGACTTGTTTACGCTCCTTTACGCTTTATTTTTTTTTTATGTCTGAGGGCGGCAAACGAACAGGCGGGTGTTAAGTGATCACCGGTAAACGAGATGTTAAGTGATCACCGCCGCCCATAGACAACTGCAACACCCGCGGGGTTACAGAAGCGTTGCCGGCCTGTAAAAAACCTCCGCTCTCCCCAGATGGGGAAAAGAAGTTGGGCCCCCGGCTTTCCCACTCACCGGACGGAGCATGACGGCTGATAACCGCCACTCAGGCGTCGGTCTGCTGTGGGAGTGTGGTACTTCCCATTCGTGCTACAGGCTAAATATAAGCCTGTAGC
>JADGIL010012832.1:2389-16947 GCA_020352625.1 Cactoblastis cactorum | reverse complement strand
TAAATTTGTTTCATTTCAATCTGTTTTTTGTAATTTTAATATATATTTTTTTATGTTTTTATGACTGTATTTTGATTTTAAGGTGGAAATAAACAATTTTTTCATTTTTTTTTCATATTGTCTGCGGCAGTCTCAAGTGCAAAATTATGTATCTAAGGGTTATTTTAGAAAAGGGCCTAATGATCTTCGATCAACAGTAAAGAACTAGATTCAGGGTTCCGAACGAAAATCAAAATATCTTCGTCACTGCCATAAAGATGACAACTGCAATAATTATTTTCACAAAAATCCATTTTTAGAATCGTGTATTACAAAAATAAGTCTAAATGTGTGCAAGTTGAAACTATGTCAAACTAATGGGACCGGTTGAAGTTAACTGGGGACACTTTTTACCGGGATTGTGATAAACTTTCACCTACATTTATATTTTAAATCTATATTTCTTTGCTAATATTAATAAAGCGGAAGAATTTGTTTATTGTTTGAACGCGCCAATCTCGTAAACAACAAGTGGGATTTGAAAAATTCTTTCGATATTAGATACTTCATGCCATGAATGATGAGTGATGAAATTTAGCAAAAAAACAAAGTTAGGTTAGCTTATAAAGGAAAAAACCTGAACACCGTAAATATAAAAGAGCGAATTTTCTATTATAAACTCATAATTTGTGGTCGATGCAGTAATGCGGAGAAGAGATGTAACCGCAAAGATAAGTTTGTATCTGAAAGTTTACAATGGTACGCTCGGTGCGCAGAAATACTAAGTTCTTAAACTTTTTTTTTTATTATAAGACTATATAAATGTGGTAAATTTATTACCCTGTATTCCATACGGTTCCCGATTAATTTCATATTTCTTTCATTAATCAGGAGAACTTTCATTTTTAAAAAATATATGAAATAATAAATAGGTACGGAATTACTCGACATTCCTTCAATAAAACCGGAAATAAAAATGGTGAGTTCTTGAGTAAATGTCAATACAGAAAAACAGTTCGAAGTACCAGGTGAACATAAGGTCAGAAGAGTAAGGACGGGCGGGTAACGACCGGGCACCGCTACGCGTTTCGGGGGTCGACGACCCGCCAGCCGCGTCGGACGACGACGTCCTAGGACCGCCTTCTATGGCATGCTACCCTGGTAGACAGCTAGTATTTATGGAAAATTCTAGTTCATTTTTAATAAATATCTCTACGTCTTTCATCCGTATAGGTATGACAGAGCTTAGGGTGTTCAACTGAGACAATATTATATAACAAGTTGTTACCTATCGAGAAAATAGTCTGAAAATGATATTTCTTTCAACTTAAACTTACATGTAGGTAGAGGAATAACCTGAATTGTACAGTCAACTGCACATAAACCTCTTCATTGCAAACCAATCACCCAGAACATAGAGGTAATTCATGGTAACTTGATAACTCGCAGATTCTACGTCATTTGCATAAGACATTGTTTCATTCCTTACTGTGGTTATAAGTTAAAGACATCATTTAATGGTAATGCTTGTATTTAGGTGTCATGGAAACTCCGAACACTAAATCCAAAGTCAACCAAAGTCAGGACGGTCATTTTTCAATAACAGATCTCTTCAGCTGTTAGATAATATTACTTTTTTATCTAAAGCAGATATTGCTTCGACCGTGCGCTTAAAGTCACTGAAAATCTTGTTTTAAGTTTCCTAATGAAAACACAGCCCCCTAAGGCAATGTTAACCTCTTTTTAATTAAGCTATCCCAAATATGAACAACTTAACTATGAACATTTTTTGGATGATGTACTTGATATATTTAATTCCTGCCGTTATCCTATAGATCGAAAGAGATGTTGATCGAACCTATATCGCTTAAGATCATCATTATTTTAAAAAAACCAGATTATATCCTATTATAAAAATCAATACAAAATTTTTATTTAGGATTTAGACCTTCAAAGACATTTTTTCACATCAATATTTAATAAATGTTTCGACTAGCAGTATTTCGGAATGACCAATGCTGAGGAGAAACGTCGAAAGAAAAAAAACTCAAGCAGTTTTAGTCCTTATTATCACAGAAGGGCTTTGATTATTTAATATTCTTGTTGCTATAATATTATTATATGTATATTCGATTCTATAGAGGAGGTATATAATATACCAAACTTATTATAATAAACAAAATCATGAGCCCAAAAAGTATTAAAAAAATAAAAATGCAAAATACTTTATAGAGAGCACTATCAAACGCACATCAATTAACACAAATCCGTTGCAAAATCGCAACTGTTACCGCGTCATAAGGTTCTAAACTAAAAATGCATTTTCCGGTTACTATGCATACCGTAATTCACTTCTCCGTAAGACTGACGCATGACAATATCAATATACGTCATCTTATCATGATTACGTTATGCGACGTACGCTAATCATTTTACAAGATTATATGTAAGTATGACTTTGGTCATGCTCTTGCGCATTTACCTTATGGCGCAGTGGTAAATTCTTTGCCACCGAAGGTTAGATCTCAGGTCCTCCTCTCTTAGTGCTCTCTCCAAGGACCATACAGCTGTGCGTTTTCTGTCAGTCAGTCACTCAGTAACGGAAGAGTATTTTAAATATATACAAAGATAGTTTCGTTGAGTTATAATCCCTTACTACAAGTTTCGATCGGGATAAACTGAATTTGAGTGTTTTTCCTTATAAAATTTTTTACTTACAATTAATTAGACAACTTATTATTATGAACACACATACATACACACGTACATACATTTATTTGCCGCAATAATCATTTTGTATTCTTTTAAATATTTTCACGCAGGAGAATCAACGCTCATAAACAAATCAATATTTTAATTACTAAGCCATTTCTAATCACGCAAATTATATATTCATTCCACGTAAATAAATATATAAGGACAAATCACACAAATTGAGTTAGCCCCAAACTAAGTTCGAGACTTGTATTATGGGATACTAACTCAACGATACTATATTTTATAATAAAGACATATATACATAAACATCCAAGACCCAGGCCAATCAGAAAAAGGTCATTTTCCATCATGACTGACCGGGGATCGAACCCGGGACCTCCTGAGTATCGGTCAAGTACGTTAACCGTTACACCACGTAAATCGTCAACGATTGTTTTGGTAAAGACAATGACATAAATTATTCGCACTTAGCCGTGATAAGAGGCAATAAACATACACACACATGCGTCATAACATAATATTAAACATACATACGTCAACGACCGTCATCAACTATCGCCATGGTTATATAAAAGTGAAAAATTATGTGAATACTTTTACAAAAGATACGATTCTTATTCGATAACAAATGACGTCTTTCTGACACATATCATGATCTTAATTCCATGCCAATTCATAAAAAAAACGAAACGAAATGAAAAAAAACTTAAAAATAGTAATTTACAAAAAAAATCTACAAGACTTCAAAATAATAGTATGGATGATTTTTTTTAAAGAATATAAAATTAGTTAGCTGAATTCAATACTAATAAGAATTTTTTTTTCAAATTGAGTTTCCAAAGTTCGGGACTTGTGTTAACGGATAATAACTCAAGAGACTATAATTTATAATAAATAAATATATAGATAAACATCCAAGAGCCAGGTCAATCAGAAAGATCATTTTCTATCATGACCTGACTGGGATTCGAACCCGGGACCTCTTAGTTCAGAGACAAAGACTTTACCACTGCATCTACAATGTTTATTTCGAAGTAACAAAAATTAAGGTGAAAATTTATTATTTTGATATAATTAAACAGTCTGATATAAAATAAAAAAATATATATTCTATTTTCAGTAAATTGTTATCTTTATTACCTAACTAAGTAGGTATTGCCCGCGGCTTCGATCGCGTCTAATAAAATAAAAAGTATCCTATGTCTCTCCAGACCTTATATTATAGATAAAAGCCGGGGACCAAACTTCTCCGCCCTCCCCAAATGGGGAAGGGAATTTTTTACAGGCCAGCAACGCTTCTGTAACCCCGCGGGTGTTGCAGTTGTCTATGGGCGGCGGTGTTCACATAACATCTCGTAACCCGACTGCTCGTTTGCTTCCGTCTGACATACATAAAAAAAATGACAATAATCCGTTGCTCCGTTTTGAATATAAAAGACGGACAAACAAACACACTTTGTCATTTATAATATTAGTATGGATTGCTATTACATAGATGTCATCTCTTATTACAAAGATAAAATAGATAGAAATGTGACTTGCGCATCTGTTATATGTTACTTGTAATTTTCAATCGTCACAGAGCGATTCAGAATGTTACCGAAAACCAGCATTTGGTTCGAATGACAAATATTGATAAGATTATTGAATAGGAAGCCGATAAGAACATCTGGTTGTCACGATAACAAATCATATGTGTTATATTCAACATTCAGCAAAGTTTAGCTAAAATCGTAAATAATGACAGGTTGCTAGCCCATAACCTATTGGAAAGATTTTACATGATCTATTCAGTATTTCCGAAGATTAGCCCTTACAAACTAGATTCAACATTCAGCAAAGGTTCGCTAAAATCGTAAATAATGACAGGTTGCTAGCCCATAACCTATTGGAAAGATTTTACATGATTGATTCAGTATTTCTGAAGATTAGCCCTTACAAACAAACTATAATCAAACTTTACCTCTTTATAATATACTAATATTATAAAGAGGTAAAGTTTGATTATTTGAAAGAACTAGATTAAATTCTATTCTCTTTAAAAAAAAACTCACATATGATGACAGAAACAATTTAAATATGAATGGATTACGCGACATTCAGGTCACGAAACTAATCTTGTGCCTGTGTGCACTTCCACAAGAGTGCATTACGATGATGCAATTATATGCAACCGTTATGCACATCGGATCAGTGGGCACCCTAGGAGCGCCATGTGGCCGTCCAGTTCCACTGTTGGACATCCCATTTCAAATATTTTACAGTGGACAAAGTGGATTTCATTTATTGCGAACTGGCAAATTCTATATAGCGACGTTAAAAACCCTTGAATTTCGAGTACCTATAACAGTTTTAATATGCCTGCAGAGACTTGCTTCACTACTAAGTACAAAACAAAGTCGCTTTTTTATGTCAAAGGCAGGCTCCATACCGCTACTAGTAGTGGCTCCATACCACGATGACGCTTTCCGCTGTCTGTCCCTAGGTTTGCTTAGATCTTTATAAGAACGCAACGCAAATATCTATACATATAATAAAATTGTAACTGAGCTATGTCTGTACATGGAAGATATTTAAGAAAAACAGCGGGCAGCAGCTAGTTGTAACTAACAAAATATTATCAATATGAATTCCTAAGCCTCGTATTTTTTTGGGATATTATTGTAATTTAAATTTTTTTTAAGTAGGGATTGTAAATTACAGACAGACAATTTTATATATTTGACTTGATGATAGAATTTCGGAGTGATAAACACGAAAAAACCATTCGGGCTAAATCTAGGGTCTAATCAACGCCCCACGTGTGATAGCAGCTGTCGGGGTCATTGACCGCGAAGCGCGATGCACTCTCTGGCCACTGGTCAGGATGGCTACACTTTTTTCGCATTTTACCGAGCGACTGAACTAATTAATAATAAATAAACACATAAAAACGGCTTCCATAGTGGCCTAGGAGTTAAGCAAAAAACTAAGACGTTTAACTGTTATCATCCTTTGCATATTTTTAACCGACTTCAAAAAGGAGGTGGTTCTCAATTAGGATAGTATTCTTTTTAAACAATAGTGCGGACCTTTAAGGGATTCATGTAAGAAACGCCGTTAGCAACCTATTTTTTTTTAAATATTACCGGCTTGGTCGTAAACGTCTCTTTCGCAAAATCCCCTAGTCGTAAAACAGTTTTGTCTCCATGTGGTGATTTCTAAGCTTTGTTTCAGGAAGGACGACATGACAAAAAAAAACAGGTAATAAAAGCCCATTCTGCAAATTAGTCCTTTTTCTGAATTGACATAATTAAGTCTAAGGGTGCCATTTTGTGATGAGTCATTGTAGGACTAAACGGTTGCATATTGTAAACTATGTCCTCAAAAAACCATGAAAAGGACCGACAGAGAATGTTATGTGATTTAAACCCCCTACGTCGAAACACGGGTAAGTAATATGCTTACTGATTTTGCAAATAAAAACGTATGAAATATATTTTTTTAAACACTTACCTCCAGTGCCGAGTACTTTGTACAAGTCAAAATGTGATATGTCCACTTTAGAAGCGCCGTTGAGGTTAACTGGAAAGAAGAAAAAATAAATAAATTATTACAAAGAATTTCGAATGAATGAATTATGAAGTATTTTGATTTTTTGATAATAAGCATGTTTACATCAAGAAAAACATCCAAGATATCTATCAAATTACCAAGTCGATAAACAACGATAAATATTCTTGTATGGGGTCGACGACATTGCAAATGTTACATATATATGTATGTATTGCTATAAATTATGCTAATAGGTAACGAAGTAAACATTGGCGAAAAAAATCCATTATCGCTGAATTTCGATATTTTTCCAGAAACATCACGATATCTCCATTGTAATCTTTTATGAAACATTTCTATCACCCGAAGATACATCAATGATTGTAGGTCATAGTCATACGTCTGGCCTAGTCTTCGTATCGAACCGGGGTCGACCTTGTCGTGTGCGCAGACGTAGGCGACTGAGCCACTTGGCAATCGCTCGTCTCCATAACATCCTAAGATGCGCTCGATAGCCTAGATTCTTAGGCTACCCAATATACCGTTGCCAAGTTGTATGCTGTCACCAAATTTCTTTTTTTTTTGTAAAAGGAAGTCACAGAAGCGTTGCCGGCATTTAAAAGGCCCCCAGCCTCCCCATTTGGAGAAGTTGAGCCACCGGTTCTCCCAGTTACCGGACGGGGCATGGCATCATAATCCCTCTTTATTTTGATGACAGTTCCTCGAGCATAGAATGTGCTCGATATCCTAGACTCAAAATTCAACGTTTATTTCTTTAAACAGGATAGATTCTAGCCTAACTACATACATAGGTGGGTATCGCGGGATTTCGCAAAATTCTCATGGGAATAATGGGACGCGAGCACAGCCGTTGGTAAAAGCTAGTATTAATTGTAAAAATGCAATATCTAGAATTCGATGCGGTTTTCCTAGTTGAATAGTAGAAATTCTAACTTAAAATACAGCGTTGGTTTCATCTCGATACGCCGATTAGAACCCGAGTTACTGACTATAGTAGTTACACGGGGACGACGTCGCGGCCATAAGCTAGTTAATAATATTTTCGTTCATAAACATCACAAAAGAAATAATAATCATTTAGACTTCGGTACGACCTGCAATGACGGCTGGCTGTTGACCCGATGAAGAAAGGACGTCAATACAAGTGTTTTCAAATCGCTTGCATAATTACTAGGATGTTCAATAATTTTACTATATTTTATGAGAAGTTTTTTTTTCAGTACACTTTACATCAGGAGACTCATATGCCTCTTTTAAAAAACAGTTTTTTTTCTCTCTGTCGAGATATTGATTTACCTAATATGTCATTATTATATATTAGGATTTTGCATATTGTAATTAATGTTATCAGTACAGTCAGCAACACATCAAGTACCGTTTGTTACCAATTCACCACTATTACGACAGCATAGAATTGTATTTCTATAGAGACCCCTGTATTGTAACTTGTCATGCAGTAGACCTACGTTCATAATGCAATCTGTATTAAAAAAGGAAAATATAGAGTGGAAAAAATTTGAGATTTTAATAGAGGAGACTCGAGAGATAGGGACCAAAACTGCTCGAGTTTGTTTCGGCATTTCTTTTCAGCCGTGGTCGATCCGAAATGCTGGTATTTTATAGCTTGAATTAAGATTTAAATGTATAGCAATAATTGGTGACAAAAACTGCCAGTGAAGGTCTAATTTCTGAATAAATATTTTGATTTAGACACACAGGCATAGAAGAAGTTTTGGGAGACTTTCTCTCCTTAAAAATGCCTCCTAATAAATAAAAGAAGTATTCAATAATGCGCCAAAGTCTATGCATTTAGCATAATATCCAACTAATGCACCATGTTACTATGTTCAACAAAAGTCTATTAGCCTTCCACTTGCGGCTTAGCACGTGTGAAATTTAGTTATTTCCCGCCATTTTGAAATAAAAAATGTTCTATACACTTTTCAGATTAACTACCGTCGTATAAAATTTTCATCAGAATCAGTTTAGTATTCCTGTTGATTACTCCCTAAATAACAAAAAAAGTTTAAAAGTACACTCTTTGTATAATACGCTTTTTAGTATAGGCAAACACACACACATTACATATTATGTATTCAATAACAAAATTATAATAACTAACATTAATTACAAAAGTTATTATTAAGTTTTTTATTTATTTAGATAATAATTTATGTTCATAAGATGTTAAATTAAGTTTAGTTTTGTTTGAAACTTAAGTAAATAGAGATTTAACATTCAAATATATAACAGTAATCACCAATGCAAACAAAAAGTCTAAAATTAGCCCCACTAAACTTCTGATATGGGCTAAGTGACCTATAAACAGGGGAATAACATAAACTTTGAAATGAACAACGTAAATAACATAATGAGCCAGTTTACAATACAAACATTGTCAACGGTATCACAAAATAATGATGTAGAGATGTAACTCATTGAATGTGCTTACAAATTAGATTGTCAAATTAGCCTACCAAATTAAATAGTGCTACAACTTGCTTTTGGTAGCGGTTTATTAAGGTTATACTTATTAAGGTTTCTGTAATATCAAAATAGTTTTAATCTAAAAGATCAAATTGTAGTGCTTCTGAATTCCGAAATTTCTTTGAAATCGTCAATTTTTTTTATAAATTAGTAAAACTGAAATTTTATTCATGTCAATAATTACTTTTAAATAATAAATGAATAGCCTCGTCTTTTTCAATTTTAAATCTAAATATGAATATAAAAATAATATACGTGCATGGTTATGTAATAATAAATACAACGGAGTTGCTTAAAATCATTTTTTTTTTTATATTGTTATATTGGGCGTAAAATATATTTTCATGATTGGTTCAGTATTTCCAATGATTAGCCCTTACAAATAAACAACAAAAGTTACAAACTTTACCTCTTGATAATATTAGTATTTAGATGAAGTGTCACTTCTGTACCAACTCTTAATTTGAGACTGTGTGCATGCTTACACAATATTTATTCACTCTTGGCATACTTTACTTGATAATAGGTTGCTGCAGTACAGATAATATTCTATAATACATTCAATAAAATTGACATATACTTAAAAAAAAACATTTTAGAAGTGAAATTCAGAGGTAATACTTCCATCCTTTGAGAGAGGGTAATGTCAAATAGACAAGACTTTGTATGGCAATCCCCAGCATTACATAGTTTTTAAAATAGTAAAAAAAACTAAGCAAAAGGACCATGCGACGGTAAGTGATCACCTGTGCCCATGGACATTGTGACAATAGTGTTTCCAGACACGAAAATGTAGACTTATTTCAGAGATTAATGATAAACTATACTAGTCAGGGTTTAATAATCTCGCAGAATATTTCCAATAACAAAAATACTGCCAGTAAGTCAAATATTTTATCAACAATTAGGGTGGCACGCCAGATTGGAACTACATTTTTGAAATGAATTTATTTCCTCCTATTTAAACAGATTATTATAAGTAGATAACGCTGGTATAGTTTGTAGCTTATCAATCAACAAATAAATAGTGTGATGACGATTCAAAAGTGCCAACATTTGGCCTACTTGAATAAAAAACTATTTTTTTATTTTGATTTTAGATTCACTTCCAGTAATTAGACC
Organism: Cactoblastis cactorum; assembly: GCA_020352625.1. NCBI lineage: Eukaryota > Metazoa > Arthropoda > Insecta > Lepidoptera > Pyralidae > Cactoblastis > Cactoblastis cactorum. The sequence goes on along the minus strand of JADGIL010012832.1, from coordinate 7,086 downwards.
TAATGTTAATTAACTTCTATTTACTTTTGTTTTTAAAAATGTGTTTTGAGCACAAACAACTTGCCTATTTTTTTATCGATACAAACTTCTGGTGAGATTACTGTTGTTATTATCATTTTACACACTCGCAGTGATAAAAGTCAAGACAATTTATTATAAGTAATGCTACTTGATTATTATGATTTTATAGCTTAGAAGACAAAATGCATATATGCAATATTATAAAAAAATTGATCATTAAGGCCTTCTGGCATAATAGGGACCAAAACTGAGTTTCTTTCGGCATTTCTTCTCAGCAGTGGTCGTTTCGAAATGCTAGTAGTCTATAGCTTGAATGAGATTTAAATGTATAACTATTGGTGACGTGAAAAAGTGCCTGTGAAGGTCTAATTTCTGAATAAATATTTTGATTTTGATTTGATTTTTGCATAAATTTTACTTCACTGCATTATTTTTATAGTTTTTCAAGGCAAGAGAATAGTCATTATCATCAAGGAATAGTCATGACTTTCATTTGGATGCCTTAATTTAGATCTCGTTGCTTCCTATCAGGCGGGATTATAGTACTCAAGTCAAGATAAAAAAAAACAGAAACAGTTGTCCCATTTTAAGGTATGTAGTGATACATAGCCTCTCATTACCCCAATTATTTCTTTATTAATTTATTATTGTAAATATTCAGTGCAAAAGTTTGCTTGTTCATTAATTAATTTCATCAGAAGTGCATTTTAAAGCTCAACTATTTATCAAAAATTGATCCCTGGATTCATATTTAATTAATAATATAATTTAGATATCTATCTATGTAAATATCCATATAAAAAAATCATTATTGCATATTTGATCACCTGGTTAATCTTAGTTTAAAAGCCCGTCTGTTAATCGGGAAGTTTTAGGTTCTATATCCAGTCACTATGGACCATTGTCTTTTCCTGACCAGAGTAAGACTAAAAATATAAATAATTTCGGGTTAACTCAGTCTGTGATTTTTCTCTACACCTTTATTATTTACCCCTGATGCTAAAAAAGGGTTTTAGGGTCTTATAAGTTTGACATGTGTGTGTGTGTGTGTGTGTGTCATTCTGTTTTTGGCAAATACAGTATTTGAGTCTATGGAGAATGGACAATATGCTACCTGCTACCACATTTGATTAATTAACTTTCTAATGAATTAAAAAGTAAGATTAAAAAGTAAAGACCTTAAATTTAAATTAAAAATCTTTCTACTGGATAATATAAACTTATCATTTTAAAAAATACAGCCTATATTTAATTTTCTGACATTTTCCATTAATGTTTTTTAATTTTTATCACTTTTGTAAGCACCTTTATAAATTTGTATTAAATGTAGTGTTTCACACTTCCAAACCTCTGATTTATCAAAGCGTAACTTAATGTAAATATGTAAACCAACTATAGTTAAATACTAAAAATAATGCACAATTTGTTTACATAAAATTTATATTTAGAATCAATTTATCCTTAAAGTAATAAAAACTCAAGAGGCCTATAAACATTATCACCTGTAAAGATTTAATTATAAAAAAATATATACTGACCTTTCCAACGCTTCCTAATTTTACTAGCCTCCACAAGATTCCAATCAACAGAATCTCTGGCCGGTGGGGGCACTGTGCCACCAATCAGCTCCACAGAACTGCTGCGCTTGGTACTAGGACCAGGCACTGGAGGAACTTCCTCCACCTTGGCATCATTCACTAATGTTACACTTGGACACTCTATAATTTCAACACTATGGTCTGAATTTACTTGTGCAATCTCCCCATTCACAGGAGGGTCGACTTTTAACTTTTTCGTAGGCGACTTCTTCTGCTTCTGAGCGCTATGCCGCCTCTTCAGATTCGTAGAACGTGAGGAATTTCTTGAACTCACAGGAGAGGGACACCCACACTCCATACTACCCTCCTGGTCACTACCTTCGTAATATCCTGACTCGTGCTCTGGCTTTTTGTCAGGAACGTTCATCTCAGCAGTGGCCATGGTTCAGTCCGAAACCAAAACCATGTAGACTCCACAAGATATCTCAACTGGTGCTTATGAAATTCCGACCCTGACCACAGCTTCATGCAACGAATGTGGAGCATATACTGAGGAAATTATCAAAATAACACAAATTTCTAACTAACGCACCAACTTTGTCGCGGAAAGTCAGACACGTAAAGCATTTTGCGAGTTGTACTCAGGAATCTGCGCGAACTTCGCTCTGAACTTTCTTCGTAGATGGCGCTATTGTGAGCTATAATTCGACAAAATTACAAAGTCGCGGACAGAGAGTACTTTGCCCTGTCAATATATCTCCTTATTTTCACCAAACAACTTCAATATTGTCTATTTTCACGTTGTTGAAACGTCAGATTAATTACATTTATTATTTTTGGAAACTTGGAAACATATCATTCCATAACAAATCACAGCCTATTAGTCGACCGAGGTTGCACTTTAACGGAAATCCCAGCAAGTATATTCAAAAATTCACTGCACAATACGATCCATTACAACCACGATAAACAATTGTATTTTTTCACTAAGCATTACATACAAATGTCCTTATTACAAAATGTCTCTACTGTAAATAACTTATAAAATGCCTGTGCGAATGAGGCGCACGACTCATCCGACGCCAAACAGAGAACTGAATTGAAGAAACGCAAAATAGAACCGAGCAGTGTGACGTGCGAAGCGCTCCGCGGCGCTTCCCCCACCATTTACAATTTACGAGGCCAGGTAGTGCGTTTAAGAAAATCAGATGAATCGATGAATCATAAAATTTTTGAGTTATCGATAATAAATATAAACTATTTGAAAATTAAATACTGTTTCTTATAATTACCTTAATAAATAAATGTTAGATGATGCATGATGATATTTTTTTCTTTTAAATCCAAAGATGAATAAGATACGAAACGAAATCGATGAGATTTATTTATTTAGATTTTTATGAAACCGTACTGTTACTTAAAACTATAAATTGATACAATATTATCAATATTAATACATAAATATGTATTTCAATAATATAAAATCCATAATACGGCTTCAAAGTGCAAAATTTTGATTCTGGTCTAGGGTTCGGGAAAATAAATATGTACTTTATCACGGAGATTTCTTATAATTGCGATTTTAATTCATATACACTTGAATTTTAATTAATTAATATTGTACTCCATTATAACCATGTTACGTACTAATTTTTAAACTATAAAAATAGACACAAATATTTACTTATACATTGTAGACAAACCTCAGTGGTTTAAAACAGTGTTTTTTGTTTGTTTATGTAAATTGTATATGTATATTGTAATCTGCATATTTTACACAAAATTGTAAAACAATTTAGTTGAATAAAAATAGCTCTTTATAAAACTAATAAGCAACAGGCTGTTTTATCTGCAATGTGTGCATTTACTATGGAATCACCATTTCACGTACGTAAACAAAGCGAGACAGAGCTATCGCTTATCCATGCAAAGGAGCAAGTAAGAAACATAGTGAAATGAGAAATATTTCTGTCTCTGTTATTGTACCGAACTATAAAAGTAGCACATTTAAATTGGGTTTAAATATTTTAATTAGGATTATATTATGAACTAGCTAATGTCCGCGACTTCGTCCGACCAATGGATACTATAATGTCTTGTCAGCACCTTGCTCGGTTTCAATAAATTATATCCCTCGGGAACCGTACATTTTTCCGGGATAAAAAGTAGCCTATCTTTCAATCTACGTCATAGTCCATTGCTATGCCAAATTTCATCCAGATCTGTTCAGTAGTTTTTGTGTGACAGACAAAAATTCTAAAAACAATAGTTTTGAAATGAAACAAATTTAACGGATTTTATCGCGGTTTAATCACTACACACAAAGGAATTTATACTGGTTTAAACCGCGATAAAATCCGTTAAATTTGTTTCATTTCAATGTCTAATATTCGCGTAAACTTAAGAAACAATAGTTTTGGTTTCTATAGGTCCTATAGAGAGCCCATATAAACGTTTTTCTTAAATATCCCCCATCTACAGAGTCTGTACATGGGAGATATTTAATATTTAATCTGTACTACAGCCATAGCTCAGTTACAATTTTATTATATGTATAGATGAATATGAACATTATGTATTTGTGTTTAATTTCTAAATCCATATTGATCTCTATCATAAAGTTTAAATAATAACACAAAATAATATTAAAAACAATTTTCTTTTTTAGTCAAAACTTTTACAACTTTCTTTACATCATATAAAACTCTATTAGAAAGTTGTACGAACAATGTATATATGAGTAATAAATAGTATGTATGTATGAGTAAAATGAATTAATAAATATATCTTCAGTACACACACTAATAGATGTAAGGTAAAGGTAATACATTTACATTCATAAATTATGATTTATGTATGACATAACACTTATGTGACAAAGCAACCGATCTAGTACTTAGTATGAGAAACATGGATCAATGCAATTATCTTGTACATTAGTAAGGTTTCCTTGGAACATAACTCTTTTGTACTAGTAACTAATACGCGTAATGCAGAATTAGCTTAATGCTCTTTTAAAGTCTTAGATCTCTCGAATATCATAATTTCTACCATATTATATATGATAGCTTCGTTTATAAGGAAGACTTTAGTCTTTATTCTATTGAAAATATAGATGAAGATGGATGCTGAAAAGTA
>JADGIL010012828.1:0-11042 GCA_020352625.1 Cactoblastis cactorum | reverse complement strand
GTTATCATAGGGCTTCCACGCGGACAAGTCGCGGGCGGCCTCTAGTTCATCAATAAAACAAAATTATAGTCATTCATTTATAATAAAAAATATAGTGATTACATAAGATTATAATCTATAGAGTACATCATAACACCTAAACTGTAGATATGCCTGGAAATAAGATTCAATATAGTTCAGAACTGTTCTAAAATTCAATGTAGCTTTGGCACCAATTATCTTAAGTCTTGTTACAGACAAGCATTTTAAAATTAATGACACATAACTTTGCATTACCCTAATCAAATACTAATTGAAGAAGCAATATCCAATGCGGCACTAATTTTAAAATGTTTTCGTTCAAGACATTAGAATATGATATATTTTAAACTTTTGTATCACTAGGAGTGCAAGTATTGACTAAATTAAAATAAATGCACCAGTCAATATGGAATTTCGAACGAATAAGATACTTTGTAAATCAAGACAAGTGCAAGATCGCTTAATTATATTAGTGTAACACTTGTCAAACATGAAATATTAGAGTACTTCCAATTCATACAAATCAGTTACAATCCTTTGAAAAGATTTTAATGCGATTTTTTTTTAAGTAACCGATCATACAAGCGAACATTACAATCTGGTTTGAAAGTGTTACACTTTGAAACCATTGTTTATTCCCATTTTCACTACTAACTCCACAATATCATTCCAACAAAAATTAATCAGCCTTCCATTATATTCAAAACACTATCATTTCCCATTTATTTGAGTACATAAAAGCCACTAAATAAGATTACATACTCGTAAAAATAATATAAAAAAATACTTAATTTATGGAAAACACAATCAGTCAGTCGTTTAAAATAATACCAATATGGATATTAAAATTATGACATAGATAATATTTTTGTGTACAATGCAAGTCGGCCCATAGAATTTGAAATATTCTTTTATTTTTAATTTTATTTAGGTATATGTAAGATAATTTTAATAACTCAATCTCTCAATATATATTTTATTTATTATATCTTCAAATCAAATAACATTGTACAAAGATACGAACATCTTAATGTTAGCTCAAATATAAGATTATAGTGAAGAAATTAATACTTTTTTTAAAACTGAATGTTCAGGTTCAATGCTTTTAATACAATGATATTATATAAAAATCCAATTATTTTAAATAATAATAAAGAAATTCGAGACAAAATAGTTTCTTCATAAAAAGTCGAATAACATTTTATTAAAAAAAAAAATTTTTGCAAACTTAAAATCTAGATTATAACCAAACGCATAATTAATTCAGTAGATGACTTTAGATATAACAGCACAGATAATAAATGGCACTAAATATAAGGTCATATAAAATGAACTGATACTGCAGCTGTAAAAAAAGAAAATAATATTTTTTTTTCTGATTTGTTTGATAATTGTGTAATTTACAAAAGCAGTTAAGAATAAAGATACCGAAAATTCAAATACTTTTAGAGAGCACTTTAGCGATCGTTGTGTTATCTTACTTAAAAAAAGAAAATTTAACTTGCATAATCAGTCAGTATACACACGATACAAATCTCTCCAGTTAATCTCTGCATATGCTCTGCATTTACGGCTCCATCATTCAGTCAAAGGATGATTTTGACAACTATTAAGGTTGAAAATTACAGTGTGAATGTCATTTTCAGCAGATAATAATTTGACTGGTATTCAAAAGCGAGGGAGATCGAAATCAACTATTATGATTCCAAGCACGCTAATTATTTCTGTGGTTATTACCAGTGCAAGCATACCTGTCACCTTTCCCAATATTACACTCTTTTTAAAGTTATTCTTGATATTTATTGCAACATCCTCTCCGACTGAAATTCTTATATTTTAATGTATTCTATACTGCACCTACATTAATAATATTGCATCTAAGATTATTATAATATAGGAATTATTTCGTCGTAAAGATCTAGTAACTACTGGTATATCTTAGGGGCGAGAGAAAAGACAAAGGATATAGATAGCTGATGGGACGAAAACATTTTTGAAACAAGGCACTCAATACAACTTATGGTTACGATTCCCTGAGCTAAATTTCATCAAAATTTGTTCAATAAATTCACTCATCAAAGTAACTTTTACTCATTCAAAATCGCCAGACTTCTTAGCATCCAATCCAGCCAATTGGTTTGTTTTTAATACACAAACATAAAATTTTATACATCCCTTTATTCGTCATCAGATTACAATAGGCAATGGCATATAATTATATAGTTAATAAGTACTTTTTATGGAGAATATACCTTATAAATCATAGGCCTTCATATATTATCTACATACAAATATAGAATAAAAAAGAAATTTATTGTTTTATAATCTCGTCATATATGTAGAAAAATGCGTGTTCATGATATTTATATGATATTATATTGTCAATATTATTTAGGTACTTGATAAGCCCATTTTCACAACTATTCTAATAGATTCCATTGAATGAGATTATTAATTTTTATCATATGGCTATTTAAAGATATTATGGAAGAAGGTCATAAGACGCCGACTATATATGGAATCTTTTATGATATATTAATAGCTAAAGGGCAAAGTCTTTAAAGCACAAAGTCTCGTGCAGTACCATAAACTGATTATCAGAATATATAAAATTTTTTTTACGTCACTGAGTTATTTACTCGTGACAACATATGACCTTAAAAATTTTGGCATTCCGCTATCAATTAATAATTTCTTACTTAATAACTGACAAACTAAAAAAAAATCGCTAGAACTTGGGATCTATCAGCGATTTTTAAACCACTCTAGCAGAGCTGTAAATTAAAGGTGATATGCTAATAGCAAAATAGCCTTTATCATCACGGCATAGTGCTGTGAAGTAAGTCAACTTATGTGCTGTGGGCCTTACAGTGAAAATTCACCTTACCGTCTACCGTCTACCGCAGCATAGAGTTGGCCAGCGTACAGTGCCAAACTCATGAAGCGCTACGTCGATGTCGATCGTTAAAAAACTCGTCTTCATCATAGAATTATTCAGCATGTAATAAGTTAACTTACGTGCCATGTATTGCACGTTAAAAATTTACCTTTATCACCGCAGCATAGAGTTGTTCGGAGTACAGTGACATAAGTCAATTTATGTGCTGTAGATATAGTTCAACAAAAAATTGCCTTTAACATTGACGTATAATTTTCAAGTTACGTGAGTTCATGTAGGTATTACCGGGAACTTATTAGATGGAGGTGACGCAGTAGGGAATGACGCACAGTATGGAGCTGACGACGTCGCAGCCGACCGGCTTCTGCAGCGGCGAGCTCGAAATACACTGGAAAGTTCACTTTTTTTTTTAATTTTTAAGACTATTGCACATAGGATCTTTTAAGGATTAACATAAAAAATATCATGTTCCAATAATATCATGTAATATATTTTTTTCATTTTTCTATTCAGAATTTAATTCAAAACGAAAAGCGATCAATTTCTGATTGGTCTCTGTCTTTAATTTTGTATAAAGTATTATATTTTCCTATTGAAAAATTTCCTATACTTTTTTTTACATTACTAGGTAGGTAAACAGACATACGGCGACCTGACGGGAAGTAGCCGCCGCAGCCAACGCCGAAGGTGCCACACGATCTTCAAATTACAATCTTTATAAACATGTTATGTTTAAAATATATATTTTATTCTATTCTTTCTTTTTTTAAATACTTCATGAAAAACATACCTGTGCGTCGGTGGTGCATTATGCGGTGGTAGTGTTGGCGGCCTGCAATTGCATCTGGCGTTGCATCTGCTCCAGCATCTCCTGCATACGACGCAGTTCCGCTTCCTGTCATGTCACACATTATTATCATCTAGAATATAACTGTAATTGGACTGTATGTACTGTACATAGAAATATATGATGATATGTAAAAGAAATACATACAAGTAGTATTTATATGGCCATTTATATTGATCAGTCGCGGGCATAAGTCTTATATACATATGTACTTGCTTTTTCCAGCGGCTACGCTCGCGCCCTACAATTACCGATCCCGCGGGAATTTAAGAACCGCGAAAGAAGGAACCCACTGTAAAATTTAAGACCCCCAGCACTTGTAGTTTAACGGCAAAAAATATCACAGTTTTTAGATACAAACTGGTGACCGACGGACGGTCAGAGGCGTGTCAGTAATAGGATTCCTATAGGTACGGAACCCTAAAAAGGTCAGAAATAAATCGTAATTATAATGTATTCATACCTTCTCTCGCAGAGCACGCTCCCGCTCGGCGGCGTCATCGCTGGAGCCGTTGGTCTGAGCGCCCGTCTCCGCTTCGCTCAGACCACTCTCTGTTGAACTGTAAAACAAAACAACAATAGGAATCAAAATTGCTTGGAATTCTTCCGGCGTTTCTTCTCAGCAGTGGTCGTTCCGAAATGCCAGTAACATTTTGATTTTGACAAATATCTTTATTGCGATGACTGTGTAGTGTTCTTATTGATAAATTGATTTTTTATGTGAAGTTAATTGAAGGGCTGGAGAGTGACATAGACTACATTTTGTTTCTTTCTATTCCCCCTCCCCCCCTAATTAGACGCTAGCTAAGCCGAAGGCAGAAACTAGTCTATTATAATCTGTGCAGACTCACGTGTGTCGTTTAGGCAGCTGTCCCTGGCGGACGAGGCGCTCCGATCGATAGTTCTCGTAGTGCACTTCCTGCGTCACTTCCTGTAGATCTTGCATATGGGTGCTACAACACAAATATTCCCATACATTAACATTGTAAACTATCCGACCCGTTCACACTTCTCTGGGCGTTAAAATATAACCTATAACACCCCTGAATAGTGTAGCATTCTGATGATAGAATATTTTTCACGATCAGTTCAGTATTTCCGAAGATCAGCCCCTACAAACAAACGATCAAAGTTACAAACTTTATGTCTTTATAATATTTAATATTTATTGTAAATACGGTCAGAATCTTAGTCAAGATAATCGTTGATTTTGAAATACTTGACATTTTAAAAGTATGAAAAGATAATTAACTAAGGTAACTTCTATGTCGGTCTAAGAGCGAAACAAAAACGTAGAATAGTAGATTGTAATAGTTAACCACGGGATGGGGCTTAAAAATGGGGATTTTTCTCATAGACGATGGTTCAGCAACTCGTCACTATGTCTGAACCTTAATTGCATTAATAAGCTTATTTAGCTAAACGTGGCTTTCGAGTTTCACTGTTCCTAGCTCTGACTACCTCGTAATGTAAAAAGACGTGGCACTGTATATCCGTTTTATACGTCTTTCAGACAAAGAACAAGCTCACAGAAGGTCACAGGCTGTGAGACAGTCGGGGGACTCACATGAGCATGGTGCGCAGCTTGATGAAGTCGCAGTGGTCGGGGTTCTCGACCTCGACGACGCCCCACGGGTACAGGCGGCCGCGCACGCGGCGCCCGCGCACCTCCAGCTGCTGCCCCGCGCCGCACACCGCGAACGGCACCGCCTCCTTCAGCTGCCGCACCTGCCGCAGCACCCACAGCCCGATACAGTGCAACCACGATATAACAAATTAGCAAGTAATTCGTTAAACTGAGGTTTGTTATATTGAGGTAAAGTTGGACTAAAATCTATATATATATTAAAAAAACAAGGGTGACTGACTCATCAACGCCCAGCCCAAACCATATAAGCTATAAACTTGAAATTTGGACAGCAATATTATGTATAGAAAAAGAAAATCTTTACCTATCAAATTAAAATTTGGCACGAATGCTCTTTAACAAAAATAATCAATGCGAAGAAAGAACTTAAATCTTAATAATTAAATGAAATGCTCACACACCTGTTCCTTGTAATCCTCATCTTCGTCGCTGTCACAGTCCGGCAATGGGTATATTTTGATGCCTTCTCTCTCGATTTCCTCCATTACCTTTGAAATATAAACACTTATTTATATTAAAATCTTTTGAAGAGCTGTGATGTTGAAAAGATAGGTTTTAATAAATCAGAAGTGGCATGATCACACCAAGTGATTGAACAACAAATATAAGATTGTAAAAATTAGTAACCTTAGGCACTACTCAGAGTTTTTATTTTTTAATGTACATAAAGATAGTACAGAGTCAGCAAATTATCGCACATAACATACCCTGGTCTTTAGCCTCTGAACTTCCTTCTTGGTAAGACAATCAGCCTTAGCGATGACTGGCACAATGTTCACTTTGTTGTGGAGCTGTTTCATAAACTCAATATCCAGAGGCTTTAATCTATAATAAGAAAAAAGGAACATTATATGATTACTTCATAATAACTACTATAATTCTTTTTTTATGATAAATATATACATATATATAGAGATAGATGAATGGAAGTTGCTTTTGGGTTATAGTTAAATGCGCGCTAAGATGAGATTTAGCAAAATTACCATGGGATCAGGAATTATGGTGTATACTTCTTACCCATCCAGGCATTATCCCGGTTGCATACTCAGCAGTGACGCTTTACAGACCTGGGTCTGCTACCTTAACTATGAGAGGTTGGTGAGGTTACTGGTTTTTACACAGAGCGACTACTGTCTGACCTCTGCAACCCAAAGGGTTAAACCAATCTTAGGTTAGGTTTATACAAATGGTAGAAAGTGCTCGGGACTCACAGTTGAACGTGCCTTCGAAAGCACAGAATCATCATTCTTTTCAGATAATCAGGTGATATATCTCAACCAGACAATAAGTAACTTTTTACGCAAAGTTACCACCAGTGGGATTCGAACCCACGACCTCCGGATCACAAGGCACACGCCTTGACCACTGGACCACAGAGACAGTAATGGCAAACTATAAGGTCACTCTAATTGGTGTTGATATCATTATTTAGAAACATTAACTAACAATAAACATGGATTTTCCTAAGGACAAAAAGATATAAATGTTTCCTTCCCATTGTTAAAATTCTAATTTCATATTATTCTATTGTTCTTCCTAGACGATATAAGAAATTATTGAATCGCGATTCATGCATATTTTTACACCTAATGTAATATTATCTTAACTTATTAAGGGATTATACATTAATTTCTGGTTGCTTAATTAAGTAACCGTAAGTGATGAGTTTCGGCTTTGAAAGCTTATAACTTCTAAAGGACATTGAATGTGAACTCATTTTTTTCAGTTAATATTTTTTATAATACCCTATGTACATGTACAGACATAAACCTATTGTAGTTTTATTATAAAACAACCAAATATAGATTTTTGTGCATGAAAAAAAAATTACTTAAATGTTTCCATAATCATCATTTTCCTCTCTGCTCATCATAGGTTTCCCTTGATCAAATAAGCCATCCTTCTATATACTTTTTAATTTACTTACTATCCGACTCATGTCCACTGTGTTGGACGTCAAAATATACGCTTCTGAATAGTGTAGTTTTCTCATTGTCAAAGAATTTTCATAATTAGTTCAATATGTCTAAAGATTAGCCCTTACAAACAAATATTAATGTTACAAACTTAACCTCTTTCGAATATTAGTATAGATTTCTAATGTATGTATGTGTTACATTACCCGTGTCCGAAAGGCGATATGAAGTAGAAGCAGCAGTGAATGCGGTTGTCGACGATGTTACGTCGGTTGAGGCCGCTCTCGTCGCGCAGGAATCGCTCGAACTGCTCGTCGATGTACTGGATGATAGACTGGAGGAGAATAGATAGAAATACTTTGATAAAATGAATGATTTGAGGAAATACAGTAAAAAAAAAAGTTAAGTATAAGTTCGAACTTTAAAAAGTTCTAACACAATAGTTAAAAGTCATTTTTAACCCCTTAAAATGAAAATACAAAAAGTGTTTTAAGTTTGATGTGTGTGTGTGTCGCTGCCAATTGAGTGCACCGATTACCGATATGACTGTTAAAATCGATTTTACCCGGAAGCAGTCCGTGTTGTCGATGGCGTCCCCATAGCCAGGAGTGTCGACCACAGTCAGGCGAAGTTTCACACCACGCTCTTCAATCTCAACCGTTGAAGCATCCAGTTTCACGGTTTGGTTCGTTTTCTCTACAAGTGTGTAATAAATTTTTTTTTTCAAAACATTGCATTGAATAAAATTGTTATCATGTATTTTGCGAAACAAACACATATTGCTTTAATTTACTATACTACACTTGAAAATCGGTGAACGAAAAGGCCGGCAACGCTCCTGTGACCCCCCGGGTGTTGCAGGTGTCTATGGGCGGCGGTGATTACTTAACATCACGCCAACAACACCCGCCTGCTCGTTTGCCTCCCTCTGCCATTAAAAAAAAACTTGTTTTATCGTGATATAGATATCAAATAAAAAATCTTTTCATTTAGCTAAATAGGATTGGTCTGGTCATAATGCACTATATCTGCAATTTTTCCTAAATAATTATCAATCTTTGCCTACCCCTATGGGTAAAAGGCGTAATCATAGGTACTAGATACTTACCGGTAGCATCAGGTATAACTCGTTCTGGATACAGGTCGGTCAGGAACAGTGAGTTGACTAGAGTGGACTTTCCGAGCCCACTCTCCCCTACCACCATCAAAGTGAATTCAAATCCCTTCTTCACAGACTTGCGGTGCACCTGGTTCGGAAGGTTGGCGAAACCCACATAGCCAGGTGTCTCCAGATTTGAAAACTATAAGAGAATTATAATGTTTTGAGTGCTGATTATAAATATCGTCGCTTAAGTTCTCAAACCGCAAAAGTAAAACAAAAAATAATTTGAGTTTTGCCCGTCATTTGATAAAGGATCGAAAGACACACCTCTTCGAAAAATCAGAGTCAAAGTTTACCAATGTCCACTACATCTATTTTTATATCTATATATATATATATATAATAAAATTGTAACTGAGCTATGTATGTACATGGGAGATATTTAAGAAAAAAAATATATAGGCTCTTAATATGATCTATAGAAGCCAAAAGATTGTTTTTAGAATTTTTGTCGTCTGTGCGCATCACATAAAAGCTACTGAACAGATAAGGATGAAATTTGGCACAGCGATGGACTATGACCTAGATTAGATAGGATACTTTTTATCCCAGAAAAATGTATGGTTCCCGATGGATATAATTTATCGTAAAATCTACATGGACTAAGTCGCGGGCAATAGCTAGTATTGTCATAAAAAATGTATAAGTTTTGCTCACAATTTATAAAATGAAACATTTTTCTTGCTCTACTGAAAAGTTGCAGTTTTTAACTTAAGCAACAATCGTCATGTACACATACATAGTATCATGTCTTTTGACATTACAAGAAGAGCTAATGTTGAAAAAAGAATAATTCAATCAGTTTTAGCAAAGTACAGTGCAACCTAGATGAAACAAATTAGAAGGGAACAAGTAAATATTCATTATATCAAGTAATTTGTTAAACTTATATTGAGGTAAGGTTGGTCTAAACCAGACTTTACCAAAATGAACGATAACGCCCCCTTTTGGGCACTGCAGGCCTAAAGGTAGGCAGTAAGAGACCAGACAAAAATGGGAGTATTGTATAGAATAGTGATTTTGAAGTAGGTGAAAAGGGTGCTAAAAATAATTTATTCTCAAAGTGGGCACACACTAAATAAATTTGGGAACTCATGGTCTAAACTATGTTATAAAGAGGTTTTATTCATCTCAACATTACATACTCATCTCGTTATAGCAAACAACTTCTACTTATTTTTATCAAATTAATTAAATATATATTCATTACATGAAATGTAATTTATGACTCTTGCTAAAAATGCTAATTTTTGTGTTTGTATTTAACTCCAAAATTCACAAAAGAAATTAACCAGAAGAAATTTGGAGTTACATCAAGTCACATCAATATTTTGATATCTGGAAGTTTCTTTTTATACTCTCAGGAGTCAAAGAACATGTGAGTCAATAACATGGTATTTTTCTTAAATCATAGAATTAGGTGAAACCATGTTGCAATGTTATACATAATGTACATGAATAGAATGGGGTTTCATTTAAAAATTTTAATATATTTCTATGTACTAAGTGCTATTATATAAAAACTGCATACAAAAACTCATTGTGTGCATTTGTACTGTTGTAACAGTGTTTAAACAACACAACTTGTAAAGAACTTGTAATGAGTCATGGTAACTAGGTTCATTGAACGAACTGCATAATTACAGATAAGTATGTAATATTCTTGAATCCATTTTGATAAGTATAATAAAATTTTAAATATTTATATAAGCAAGGATAGATACAGAAATAAAATAAATACAGGCACAAATGTATGATTAAATTAGCCCCAAAGTACATAATAAGACTCATGATGGAATACAAAACCCAGACTAATCAGAAAAATATTATTTTTCTGACCGGTTTTAAACCTGATACCCAATGATTAGTAGACATTACCTATTGCTGCATTTGATATAGAATTGCTTATATGAACATAATATTTAAAAATGTAGTCCACAACTCATTTAATAGGCTTGTTGTATACTTAAAATATGAGTTTAATATTTCAACTGTTCTTTAAACTCAAATTTAATAGCTGTTTTATAACTATTTTAGCTACTGTATCAACTGTGTAAGGTAAACCAGTTTGCATATAACAAAATGTATGAAAAAAGGTAATACGCAAGTGTTTGTCAAATATTCCATACATGCATAAACATTGACACACTTCCGCCGATAACTGTATTGAGAGCCACTTTTCCATTGGAATGCAGATAAATCATGAAATAGCCTGATCTTAGCCAGTGCACTTACATTATTAGACAAGCACCCTTATAAAAACAGTGAAATATACTTACGTTCTTGCCTGTATCACTAGACATTTTGTATTCTTTTCGCTATAATTGTAATTGTGAATGTAAATGTGAAATGATGACGAATGGTTTCTATTAATTAGTGATTAAATTTTGATAATTCACGGAATGGAATCTATATCTATTTCAAAAATTAGAAATTGACGTCGATCTAGGTACTGTTGTATTTATCACTTTAATTTTATCATGAAATAAAAACACCACCCGCTTCTCCAACAGAAATACAATGCATTAGGAGTGAACGATATAAATCGA
>JADGIL010012824.1:0-21291 GCA_020352625.1 Cactoblastis cactorum | reverse complement strand
TCGCTTTTATATATATAGATTACGCGAGCAAAGAGCGAAGCGCCGTCTCACAACTAGTATATTTTTGTAGTTTTTTTGACTGGGAAAATTGGTTTTAGTGGGTTCGAGTCTCACATACCTGACTGACTTTCCGCGAATGGATGGATATTTTCACACGAGACGCGGGTTGTATACATATATAGGTAGAATATGTGAAAGAGCTGTTAAAGTCATATCTAGAAAAAATAACTATGTCATTGTAATATTATTTCCAATTGATCGTGAGACGTGACGCTCGTGGAAGTGAAACCTCTTTTGTAATGAGCGATTATGAGTAACGATTCTCGATTTTTTGTTCAAAAACACAGCTTCGATTGCGAAATTCTTGCATTCGGCATTCACTCGGACTGTGGAGCGAGAAGCGTGATAATTCGAATTTACTTATTTTGTTAGTCTTTTAATAAGAATTATAATTAAATGTTGCAGCGATGACAAAGAATCGTTTATAACCTGTAAATACTGCATTTCTGGCTGGGATTTAGAAATCTAAAAATTATATGCTGCTATAGAAATTTAAAAATTATTTTATATCTAACAAAAGACTGATTCATGTCTTTTGAGAGAAATAAGATTTCTTTTTTGTAATTACAAAGATATCAGTATATTCTAAAATACAATTAACACTGGAAATAATTTTTATCTTATAATTCCCGATACTGTGGGAATTCTACAAAATCCCGTCTTAGCAAGCATCTACATCCTAAAATTAACGGCCATAAAGACCTTGCAGTTTCTGGGACTTTCACAGTTTCTGGGATTTCGTGATAAGTGTGTCTATCAGCTAGTGACCGTCCGTTATTATATAGATTTTAACACTTTATTGCGACAAAAATACAGAATTTGAATAATAACATTGAGTTAAGTACAGCATGTGATTTTTTTTTTATTAAGAAAATAAGTATAAAATCACTAAAATACATTTATTATATTTTTAATAGTTACCATGATGGTCAGGGTACGAAATAAAAACATAGAATGTTCCAGCTGCTTGTCTTTTCGCGCAGATTGTAAAAGTTAATCAATGAAAAGGGCTTGAAACAAGAATTCTTATAGGCGATAGGCAAGCAACTATCACTATTTCTGAATCTCCATTTCACCAATAAGCCCACCATTTTGCTAAGTGTGGCCTTCGAATCTCGCGTCTCTTGACTCTGTCTGCCACATAAGGGATAAAGACGTGATAATGTATGTAAATATTATGTACATTAAAAACAAAAAGCAAAACCCTGTGACTCCGAAAGAAGCAATTGACCCCCAAAAAGCTTAGCTTTTCTTAAAAGAGAAATAAACTTATCACATTAAGTCAATTTGTCAGTACATACAGACCGACAAGACGAACAAGCATCAAGATCAATGCGCCGATTGCACTATACTTACTTATTTATGAATCTTTTCGTAGTGCACATTTGAATCGATTTATTGTCAATAAAATTAGATTGATACATTAAAATCATTTAAAAATTACATAATTCAATTTTCATTTTATTTTACATTTTTATAAGACACTAAGCATCTGCTCGCGAAGTCGTACGTGTGTAAATTCTATTGACAATATCTCGGGTTCTAAGCGACGGGCTTATCAAGATGAAACCAACGCTATATCATATTTCATTCGGTAGATTTTGCGTGATGCGTGTACAAACATACAGACAAAAAAATCGTTTTGACTTCTATAGGTTCTAAAAAGATCCCCTACATCCTTTTCCACACTATCTCCCATGTACAGACATAGCTCAGTCACAGTTTTATTTGAAGTATCATAGTAATTTAAATTTAAGAAATTTAATTTTTTTATTTGAACAGTGTGCATATATTTTGTTTACCAAACATGCAATATTGACAGGGTAGATAATTTGCGTTTAGTTATCGCCAACAATTTCCGAGTATCCAGTTATATCTAGAACTGCGTTTTGCTTTCATATAATCATATGAGTGAAATCCTGCATGCAAAGACATTAGTTGAAAGCCGGAACTGTTTACACACATAATTATATCAAGTAGACCTCGCATGTATTAATTAACGTCTGAATAGAAACCAAGCGTGACATTATTTTTCTATCTTCTGTGACGTCATATGAATGATTTAGTAATCTCTCAATTTTATTGAGTTATTTTTACAGGTTCATAAAACAAAATAAGATGTGAGTTTGATTTAGAAATATTTATTTGGTAAGAAAATAAAATAGTTTAGATATAGTAACTGTTGCTGACTTTTATATAGTATTATACTGTCTGCTCGTCTACGATTTTATGTGTCGCGGCTAGTAACGGTATCTTCTTATACTTTAATGAACACATCAGTTTTCAGAGAGTTTGTACGTATTGTATGTATGTAAGTATAGTAAATAAATTTATTAATTTCTCTATGACGTTTGCTATATACAAATCCTTAATAGAAACAGCGGAATTAAGTTCCTCCATTTTTTAACACAAAAAGTATCCGCGGTCTAGTTGATATAAGACTGTTTATAAAAACATAACCCAGGATTTTATTATCTAACTGGGGTTATACAAGATACAATAACATATAATCAGTTAATGCGTACGTATCTGTATGTATGTAATGATATGCATGCGGTGACTTAGGGCAGTTTGTTGTCGATAGAGGAGATTGGGATAATAACGACATTCACTATGATCCAAATAACGTTTTGTGCTGTCACTACTAATTTATTCACGAGAACTATAGCTGTCCAGAACCTACCTAGTACTCTTAAAACAACCGAAAGTTACTATGAACTAATTGGTTACGGAAGAGCTAAAGGTAATTTAGATCACATGTAACTTTTACTGCTAAAAACTAACACCTCAATCAATTCAGTATGAAAGGACTTTATCTTTGCACATTTTCATTAAAAATATTCAATTTATCGTTTACATTTATGATGACTGCTTAAACGTAGTTTTAATTGTGGTTTAACTTCGTAAGATCATTAACGTAATATTGATACAAAATTATAAGTTATTATATTCTTTACCAATCTAAAATTGTGAACTATTTCTAAAGAAAATCATGCCTAAGTCTGTCGTTAAGACGAAATTATGCATGTTATTCTGAATCCGAGTTTTGTAAAGGTCTGATAAGAGTCTTAATTAATAAATGACTTTAAAATATTCTTGACAGTTTATCCCTATTGCCTCGTGACTTAGCACACTTCTCTCTATAATAACCACAGATTCGCGCGCTCCGAGCCAACACCGATATCGATATCGACACGTCAAATATCGACATGTCGCAACCTTGGTTGATTGAGCCGTTTATAATATTTCATTGAAATCTATTTTAGGAACAAATAACTCATACTTCGACTCAGATCGGAGATTTAATTAAATAAATAAATATAGGTATAACAACAAATCACACAAAAAAAGTTAGCCTCAAACTATGTTCGAAATTTTTATTATGGGATACTAACTCAATGACACTATATTTTATAATAAACTAGCAGCTCGCCCAGGCTTCGCGCGGGTTTAATAAAAATATATTTTAGCATTTGCACGTGGCTTCGCTCGCATGGAACTTGGTCTGTAGCCTATATGTTATTGTGATGTACCCTATATTACCGTAAAATTTAATCCAAATCTGTCCAATATTTCTTTAGTGAAAAAGTAACAAACATACATTCATACATAAATCCTTACAAACTTTCGCATTTATAATATTAGTAGGAAGTAGGATAGGAAGTGGGATATTTTTACATTTATAGATAGCATTATTTCATGTCATCTCTATACAAATAGCAGCTCAGGCTATAATCAGCTGATTATGCCAATACCACTCATGGTGGCGGGCCCTGCAGCTGTTTGTTATTAGACCATTCTCTTTCAAGTCTAATATTTGTAATGTGTGTTAGAACAGTCTTGTAATAACGCCCTGGAGGTCTTCATGTGATACGTTTCTAAGTTTTCTTATTAATTTTGTTTATTTTATAAAATGTCTGCAAGCGGAAAGTACTAATATATCTCATTAACAGATCACTATAGTGTTATATACAATCCCAATGAACGTGGGCGCACATTCTCTGCAAAAATTGGTTTGCAATAATAACAATGATTTTTTTCTTTTTCTATCTTACAAGCTTTTTCGTCTGCATGAATTAATTTTCATATTAAAGTTTTTCACCCCCTTCCGGGTGGGATTTCCAAGAATCCTGTCTTAGTGCTCCCCTATTTTCTCCAAGAAAAATACCAATGCTACATTTCAGCTATTTGCGTTCAGTATTTCGCAATTCAATAGATTTGAGTCACTCAGTAAGGTTAGAGTTGTATATGTACAATTAAAATGCAGCTTAATATTAATTAAACAGTATATAATATATAAATGTAATATTGAAATATAAAAGGCATAGAGCCTTGCGAAAATGATGGACTGTAATGACATAGACCATTGTATATTTTTAATACCATTTTTAGGGTTCTGTATCAAAGATAAAACGGTATCCTATTACTAAGACTCCACTGTAAGTCCGTCTGTTTATCTGTCTGTTTGTCAGTCACCAGGCTGCATGTCATGAACCATGATAACAAGACAGTTATAACGACAGATATTATAAATCTATACTAATATTTTAAATGTGAAAGTTTGTTTATTTTTCCGTCTTTCACGTCGAAACAGAACGACGGATTAGTGTGCGTATTATGTAGAGATAGTTGAAGGACTGCAGAGTTATTTACGGCTATGTTTAGTCTCTGTATATTTCTCCACCCCCTTCATATTGACGCAAGCGAAGCCACGGGTAAATATAAAACTAAATCCCATATAACAAACATGTTAATTTGCCGGTTTTGTGGACTGACACCTCGCGCTAACGTCCGACTCGAACATGCCATTTTATTATAAACAGCGTCTCGGGTGTCTAAATAAAAAAAATTATGTTTTTTTACAATATACAATTTAGCATATAATTTAATTTAACAAAAGACTGAAAACGTGCATCGTCACATTCGTTAAAATTCAATTTCTAAGAACATCTTGGTTCATTTTCACAATTAAAAGTAATAATATATACATTTTTTTTTTTTAACAAATTCGTCTTTCTTTTGTTCATTGACCGTTCGACGTTGTCACCTTTGCTTTAAGAAGGAAAATACACACACGAGCTATTTTAAACTTTAAGAACTAAATAATAAGAGGAATGTCAAATGAAATTTGGATGGCAGAGTTTGTGGAGGAAATTGTCTTTTTATTTGCTGACATTTTGAAAGTTGCATACGGAACGGATACACTACATTTTAGCATTGTTATTGTGATTAGACTGTACACTTCAGTCCCTACTATTTGTTAAGCAGAGGCTTCGATCAACAATAAAGAACTAGAATCACAGTTCCAAACAAAATCACACAAAATATCTTTTAATGTTAGTTTATTTTATGTAGATTTGTTTTGAAATGAAACAAATTTAACGAATTTTATCGCGGTTTAATTAGTACACACAATGTGTAATATTCGCGTAAACTTAAGAAATAATTATAGATTTGTTTTATTTATTTTTTAATGTTAATGTGTGTTGCAGTAGAACAATAAAGAATTTATTCATCTTATCTATCTATTTATCTATCTTTCTTAGCAAAATGGTGGACTTATTAGTGGAATGGAGATTCAGAAATAGTAACTTAGTGAGAGGTTGCTAGTCCATCGCCTATGAGAATTCATGTTTCAAGCCCTTTCCCTTGATTGTTTTTTACATTCTGCGCAGTAAGACAAGTAGCTGACATATTCTACGTTTTTCTTTCGCTCCCAGAGCTGCATAGAAGATATTTATTTGTTAATCGATTACAAATCGTATTACAATCGAGAATCGATAGTAGTTCAATCACGGATGGTGCGTAACGCGGTGGCTGGCTGGAAGCTCATTTCATGGTCCATTGTGGCATCTTGTGAAAGCAATCGTTCCACTTTTTGTACAAAATAATTATCGTTCATGTTCTTGTTTTCTTATTTCGTTTCCATAAGGCCTAGATTTTTGACTTTGTCAACCAAAAAATTATGGCTAAAGTTTTTATTATTTCTCGACATACCTATATAGTTCTATCGTTAGATAGTCACTAGTGGTATGGAGCCATTACTAGTAGTAGTATGGAGCTACTACTTGTAGTGGTGTGAAGCCAGCTACGGGCTTCTTTTTAGCCTGTACCAAGAATGGGCCGACTCGTCCGGGGAAGTACCACACTCCCACAGAAGACCGAAGCCTGAATGGCGGTTATCAGCCATCATGCTCGGTCCAGTGAGTGGGAGAGCCGGGGGCCCAACTTGTGGTTTTTTACAGGCCGGCAACGCTTCTGTAACCCCGCGGGTGTTGCAGTTGTCTATGGACGGGGGTGATCACTTAACATCTCGTGACCCGCCTGCTCGTTTGCCTTCCTCTGACATAAAAAAAAATTACTTTAATTTTTTGTAAATGAAAATAAACACTACGCATAAACAATAAGCATAAATATGTTTTAATAATAAGAAGATCTCATTGGCGCATTGGTAAATTGTTTGCCATTCTCGTATTCGATCCCTGGTCAGGTCATGATGGAAGACAATATTTTTCTGATTGGCCTAGGTCTGGGATGTTTATCTATATATGTAACTATCGTTGAATTATTATACATTTCTCAGATTTACTTTGTTGATTCAATTTGTGTTTTGGCTAACTCAATTTGTGTAATTTTATATTTACATATTTATTAAAAAAAATATTTGAACCAAACTATTAGACTTTTCTCAGAATCATCTGACATTTGAATTTATAATAAAAAAATCATTTTAAAATTAGAATCTTGCTTAGTATTTATTTTCAATTGTAAGATTTTTAAAAATGGAGTAACATATTTCGAGGAAATTACGTAATGCTACGAAAATTTTGATTTATCGATTGCCAGATATTAAAAAAACAATAAAATATTAAAAAGTAATTGGTTAAATAAATGAAGGTAATAAAAGATTACGTAAGTACCTAACTGTTTAACAGTAGAGAGAGAAATCTGATATTCATCTTGTTAATCTGAAAACTTACTCATAGCTATAATTATTTAACTTGTTAACAAAATTATAGAAACAGTCTCACATCTTTAGTCCTTACGAGGTAGATAGAACCATTTACATTTGTTTAATAACATTAAAATAGAGTAAAAATATTAGACAAAGTAATCAAAGGTGCAAATAGCAACATAACTTTCGATTGTATGTGAAAATATTTAATAGAACTATTCTCATAATAATTCATATCTATCTGTAATAGGGTCCTATTCAATGAATACTTAATAATAAAAAGAAAAAGGATTTGTGTTTATGTTTACTACAAAAAAATTCAAAAATTACTGGACTGATTTTCATAATTTGGCACAGATATATTAGACTTTATTACTTAGAGATTACTTTGCATTTTATAATTAATACAGCGCGGTCACTAGTGTAAATAAAGAAAATATTAGAGAAAACATCTACTTATAACCAACTTATGTGTGCAATGTAAAGCCTTAGAAATTATTCGAGTTTTGTTGAAAACATTCATGAAATGGTTTCCAATTTCAAACCATATTTCAAATTTTATCATACCCTTTATAATTTTATTTTTAAATATTTGAATCATTCAATTACAGAACGTAAATTATTAGTTCGTATTGTGTCCAAAATGCAATCGGTCACAATAAGTTATAAATTTGAGTTTTGTCATTGTACCTATTTTTCATTAAATTAAGGTGCGTAAAAAATATCAGTAAATCCAAAAAGACCAAATTCCATGCCTTGGGAACAGAATATCAAAATCCTGCCCCGTGACGGAGTCACTCAAGTGTAAACAGTGTGTTAAACATAAAGAACCTTTTAAAAAAGTTTTGACATCATTCCACGTAGATCAACGGCTACCAATGAATAAAAAAGAAGTGAACCGGCCAGCATTCTCAATGCAACTCATTTTATGAATGAAATAAGATTTTTTTTTACGGCACCGCGTCAAATACGTGATTTCCTTCCTTTGGCCGTCTGAGGCGTGCATTCATTTTCTGTGCATTCTAAATTCAAATAAGACTTATATTCTTTTATAGCTTTTTAATTTTTATCCTTAAAACGGCTTGACTTTTGGTTTGTTTTTATAGTTTTTATATGGTAAGGCAAAGTTGTAAGTATTTCTTTTAGGTGTTACATACAACTTTGTGGGAGCAACTACAGCCGCCATTGCGATATTAGATATTTGAAGAACACAGATGTGGTCTCAGTAACGAGATTTTACTTGTACGAGTAAGTGGTGGTTTGTAGCGTGATTAAAGAATTTACATCCTTTTATTGGAACTAAGTAAGATTTATATGAATACATTCAGACCATATTCGCATTACAGAATAAAATATTTTGTATCTTTAATTCTTATATATGTTTTAAAGATAATTCATACATATATAACGTATCAGCTAAAACCTGTTGCATTTGATATTTTTTTATATCCATATGAATTCAATATCAACAATGAGTACATAAGTATAATATATAAATATAATTGATTGTCTTATTCTTACTAAGTTAAACATTAGAAAAACCGAACCTAATAGTTTTTCATACAAATCTCCCGTAAATATAATAAATACAAAACCAAATCACAGAGCAAGCACAACACAATGCGTGCAAAGCAAACAAAAACGTAAACTTAAAACAAGTTTTACATAAACGGTTAAACTTTCGAATAGCGTAATCGAGATCACGATTCGATCCTTTGTGGATCGATACGATCCATCGATCTCGCAGGCGCGTCGCGCCGTGCGTGCGCGCATGTATTACGTACTTGAATACTTGAACGGTGGGTGGCACCACAGAGTTTTATTTATCTTGATCTTAGTTAAACAAATTTATTTTTAAACTTTGTCTTAAAAGTATTTATTAAATTATTACATTGATATATGTATATGACCACGCTACAGAAGTTGGTACAGACTACATTATTCCACACTTCAATACATATGTATAACAAAAAAAAAAATATATATATATATATATATATATATAATTTATCATTATTATATATATTATATCATTATTGAATTCTCCTTTACATGATTTGATGAAGTTACGGATCACTGATTAATTTACGCAAAATTTTACAATGTTAATGGAATAACTGTTAATTAACGACGTACGAATCTAAAAAAAAAAATCTAGAGCAACTACTTCTAAATAAAATAGAAATAAATTCATTTTGATATTTAGCATGAGTGTACCTCGAATAAAAAAGGGAGATAAATGAAATTAATACTTATTATTACGATGAAAAATACGGATGAATCAAAGTTAAATGATTGCTATTTATCATAATTAAGCAGAATCTCGGTTATGGAACAAATACTTAACTGTGCCGCCATCACTGCAGGTATCAAAAGATTGCATTTTTAATAAAATAATTTAATTTAGTTCACTGTTATTATATATTATGAAATATATTTATTTATTAATGAATAATTCCGAAGCATTGAAAATATTTTTTATAGTATTTAAAAACCAGCCAAGTGCGAGTCGGACTTGCAAACTAAGGGTTCCGTGCTATTTTATGAAAAACAGCATAAAATCATTCGTTGTGAAGGTTAATTATTTATTTTGTTTTTATTATTTGTTGTTAACGCAGCAACAGAAATATATCATCTGTTTCATTTGTGACAAACATGCAGCGAAGTCCCAGAAATAGGGTTCCCGTTTTTTCCTTTCCCCTAACCCCTAAAAACGGCATTTTGTTGGCCCGGTTTTGGCTTCGTAGTTATCATCAAGTTAAACCTAACTTAAGAACGAAACCAAGTTCTTCGTTCTTAAGTAAGGTTTAACTGATGCTAACTGTGAAGCCACCACCGGGCCTCAGCCCGCGGAAACCCGATAGGCATCCAGCAATAGCGTCGTTAGTTAGGGCTGCGCGAAAGCTATGGTGGGTATTTGCTTGAAATTAACAATTATGGCCGACACTGCGTTTGTATGTTTGTATGCAACTGACACGGAGCTAAAGCCGACGGTAATACGACGTTTATTGAGGTTATAGATGACTAGGTTGGGTTAAAGTATAATAATGGACCTATTTTATGGTTGTTATAGATAAAGATTTACTTTTTCCGGGCAGTAGCATAGCAAATCAGAAGAATTATTTGCGTTTAGTCCATCTTTGTGGCATCTATGGTTTATCTAGGATTGATTTTATGGTTGTAGTTTACTAGGGGGCGTTGTTGTCATTTCAATACTATTTAATATTCCCAAACTTATTTTGTGCACTTGAAGGATAAATTATTTTTCAGCGCCCCCATTTTATTACCTACATAAAAACCACTATTTTACACAACACCCTCATATTTTTCTGGGTTTTAGATTTATCTGTCTGTAAATGGTCACCATTTTGTCACATTCTTTCACTAAGTCCACCATTCTGCTAAGCGTGGCCTTCGAGTCTGACGACTCTTGGCTCCGTAAGGGGTAAAAACGTCATAAAATATATTTATGTTTATGTTTATAAAAATACGAATCATATTATTACTTTCTTATTTCTTATATAATTTTAGAATACAATCATATCATAGGATGTTTTAATGATGTTTCATGTGATGTTGTCTTCCTCGATACAGGCTCGCCTAGCGAGGAAGTCATTGAAAATCCAAATGTCAGTGCTCTCTCTGCAATATATGTTTCTTTTTGCATGAAAATAGTTATTTTATAATGTTCTAATAGTAATAAGTAGTGTTAAAGTGTATGTAAGTAGTAATAAGTAATGTTGAAGTGTATGTTGCAGTCAATAAATATTTTTCATTTTTCATTTAAGTTTCAACGTTATCACCATTTGTTTTTAATTTATCCTTGCTTCTCAACTTTTCCAAATATATTAATCTCATCTATTCTCTTTAGATCTCCGTCTGAATAGACAGCAGGGTTGAGTGAGTTGCAGCTCATTGCCTGATTTGGAATACATTCCCACTTTAATGTGTTCATAATGTAATCGATTGGCTATATAGATGGAATTAATAAATCTCATGTTAAATTATTATCTAGTACGATAAAATTAAACTAGCTCAAACCTTAGCTTTTATGGACTCGCTCTATATCCTAAATATATGACAGATTTTCTGTAAAGCATAGAAGTAATGAATTCATTCATAGAGTAGCAAAATAAATATGCTCATTTTATGATTTACATATGCTGCTAACAAATCTTAACGATATAATGCAGACTCGTTTACCCTTATTAACTTATTTTATTTATATATTAACCAATAATTATTTCCACATAATAAGTACGATTCTTTGAAAAGAGCAAACATTTTCATACTATGTATTAAAAAATGTTAAAATAGTTTGAGTTGAAAATAAACCACACAAAGATTTCCACAACCATTAGCCCCATTTATTGGTTAATAGTCGCGTTGTTAAATATACTTAAATACCAAAGGAGTTTTAAGAAATAAACTTGTAAATTCTTCAAGTCTGTGACAGTTTTAGTAATAGGTATGGGATCACACCAGTACAAACAACTTGCCATTAACATAGCGTCCGATACCGGAAGACTGTACGCCGGACAGCAAACCTCCGACATCACACGATGTTAGTGATGGACTTATATATCGATGTTTAGTGTTATCGATATTCTTATGATATACTGTATGTAGTACCATAATATGAGATTACTGGAGAAAACCAAGCTTAGCCATTAAAAACTACTGAAGGTTTCTGTGAAGCCATGAAGTATAAGAAGAAAATTTGGTAAAGTTATACTTTTAATAATATAATTTATTGTATACTGTTATCAATTTCAAATAGATTTATTTACTTTAATATATATATAATTCTTGCTAGATAATGTCTTACAAAAGTCTAAATCACGTTAAGGTTGTAGACGTCTGAAATTTGCAGGCATAATGTGTAACATAAAAATTAAATGCTTACTTATCAATGAAGATTTATATATGTGATCTAAGAAAACATAGCTGAGTGCCTTCTATGTATTAAGCAATTCTAGCAAGCAATTTTATTTAGAATACTTGGTAATTTGATAATAATATGTTTTTCTTTGAATAAGAAATAAACTAGTCAATTTTCGAAATTGTAATAGACAATTTCCTAATATCAATTAAGCTAAACATCAGAGTCTCCAGCCAAAAAAATAATAATAAAAATCTCTAACCATTTGCTGCGGCAAGTTAAATCTCATCTTAGAAGCTAGGTAATTATCCTGGCGACACTCCAAAGTGTCGCGCTCATTTCAATTAGCTCTCTTAAATATTCAATGTCTTTAAAATAGGCTCCAGGATTCCCCGGCTAGTTCCAAAGTTTCATTACACTCGAGGTTAATTGTTGACTTCGGTTGGAATCACTGGTTTTATTTTTACGACGCTTAGGAGTTTTACGAGTTATCAACTTGATAATGCAACAGATTTGAACGATAAAAGCCGCGTTATGTGTGTTTGGTGGGTATAACTTAGCTTTATAGGCGCTAGTTATATTTCTCCTAAATCCGAAATGGGTTATTCAAATTTACTGTATTTTATTTAATTTTGATGATTCAATCTGATTTTTCAATATCGTATTCCAATATGGAGTAGTACGGGTAAATGGTGTCCAAAATTTTTCTTAAATACGAAATATTGATAATAGACAAAATCACTACTTCTTTGCAAATAAAAGAAATATTTATTTAAACGCAACAAACGATTGAATACAGTAAAACAGCATAGTCATCGACACAACATAATAAATCATAATTCCCCATCGCCGTCATATCGATATTTCCGCATCGACAATTCCCTGGCGCGCGGGGAATGCGTCGGCGCATCCCTACGCACGGACTGATGATCATTGCCGGCGCATGCGCACTGCGCTCTATAAATAATATGTTGTAAAACGATTTTCGATAGATTAATCTGAATCGTGCGCAGCCGAGCGCCGTGAGAGGATCCAATGGAGATCCGTGATTTAGGAATCGGATAGAGGGCGTAAGTTGGTATTCTTAAAAGTACTGTTTATACCATTTAAGACGAAGTTGGCTGTTATTACTGTATTATGTTCATTTATTTTTTAAATATACATAGTCTAGAGATATTGGGTTTTCGTTAAGACATCAAATAATGCTGAAATTTGATTTTCGATCGTTATTTTACGTACAAAAATAGCTCTGTCACCCACGATAGGTTGATTTATGTGATGTTGTGGTCATTAAATGCTGTGGTTGAGCACAAGTTAACAAGCTTTTAAAAATGCCTTTTTTCTCTTTGAGCAAGTTCACAATCAACGCTGTCATAAAATTAGAAGTTACTTATGTATTAGGGAGACGAAATTAAAATCTTTTGTTGCATCATCATTTCAGCCTTTTTCCACCCACTCCTGAGCCTTCCTCATCCAGGCTCGACCTGCAATTTTGATGATATTATCTAGCCATCTCATTGCATATATACTTCTCACCCCTGTTCTAGATTTTGTTGCATATTCTAAGTAAATATTGTGTCCTGCCTGACTATGTTTGTTGAACGTGGCACGCACGCGCTCTTGGAAACTGGGAATGCTCGCTTGTTTATAAGTGGTTAGCTGACTAAATCGTTTATTCTACAACTAGAAAATGCTTCGAATCTTTTTGCATACATAAAAATCAGTACATCTATTGTTGTATCTATTGTTAAATGGCTTTCATTAATCTGGACTTAACTTAGTATAAAACAAAGTTGCTTTCCGCTATGTCTCTATGTATGCTTAGGATCTTTAAAGCTAAGGATTTTTATGCGGTTTTTTTATAGATAGGGCAATTCTCAAGGTTTTAAAGCCCGCGAGAAACCGGGGTGGGTCATTTGGTGGCATTTGAAAATGTTAAATTTTACCCTTGATTACTCTCAATCCCCATTATTCTTTTAAAAGAAAATCTCATGACAAATTAGTATCACTGGCGTTTGTAGCTTTTGAGATTTCGTGATAAGTAAGTCAGTTATTCGATAATTATTTTTTGTTAGAAAGGTGACTTACTTGAGAGTGTTCTTAGCTATATATGTTTTAACCCACGACGTAAAAAGAGAGGTAAGTTTGATATGTATTTTGTTATATTGTATCGAGTTTTCTTTTTAAATTTTTATTTATTTTTATTACTTATTTTTAAGTTAGTCCTCCTACAAAACTACTGTAAAAATCGCATCCCACTCAGTATTTGCGTTATAATACAAACATAAAGATAGACGGACAAAAAAATTAACATAAAATTTTGTGGTTTGGAGCCACTACTTGTAGTGGTGTGTTTCCTGCTGCTTGCTTTGTTAACATGCAGCATTAATGGGCCGGCTCGTCAGGGGAAGTACCACACTCCCACAGAAGACCGATGCCTGAATGGCGGCTATCAGTCGTCATGCTCCGTCCGGTGAGTGGGAGAGCAGAGGGCCCAACTTTTTTTACAGGCCGGCAATGCTTCTGTAACCCCGCGGATGTTGCAGTTGTCCATGGGCGGCGGTGATCACTTAACATCTCGTGACCCTCCTCCGTGCTCCGTGCTCGTTTGCCCCCCTCTGACATTACAAAAAAAAATAGTTTTGTCTTCTATCCTAAAAAAATCCTAAAAAGACCGTCCATATTATCAATCCTTAAGACATTGCCCAATTAGTTTTGTTATGTGTATAGATAACACAATAATTGAATTTGTTAAGATATAATTTATGAAGTTGTCTTTATCTTAGGGGTTCACATAATGAAAAGTTGACCAAACGCGAAGTTATCATTAAGAGAAGTTGACATTATAAGAAGATGACATTTTAAAAAGTTGACCTTTCATGAAAAGGATATTTTGCGTCCGGTCGTCATTTTAAGAAGTTTACATAATGAGCACAAACAGTTAAACCACTAGGCATCTAGGTTTTAGTTTTCTTAAAGACAGATTATAAAAATCCTGATCAGTAAAAGCCTGCTGTTACAAATTTAATAAAACCACGCAACATGGAAGCTCCGTTTTTCCATGTCAAAAATTCCCTTTAGACTTGCACTTTCTTAAGAGAACTTTAAGCTCCATAAAACTTTTTGAACGTGCTCCACATAAGTTTAACGTCCACTCCAATACTATACATTCTACCAACTTTATTATTCTTGCATTTTGAACATGATGCACCTTAAAACGTTAGTAATAAAGTTGAAATTTGATTTGAGTGCGTAATTAAATTATTCAAGGTAGTGGTAAGCGGTGAAAAAGGTGTAAAATGTTCGTCGGCAGTGTGGAAAATAACCATAAAGTGTTGCCTAGTGTGTAGTGAGCTTTATCGTCCCCTAGAGGGGTTGATATGAGTTCTATGATGAGCGACCACATAATCAGTTATGAAAGCGCATTTTTATACACAATTTTGTGGTTGTTTCAAAGTATGAAATTGATGAGTAACTTTTTTTAGAAGTCAATTCTTGACTTTAGTTACAGAGAGATCGAATCTCATGTAGTTTTAAATGTATGTACATATGTATCTGTGTATAAAGTAATTAATTTACGTCAAATCTACTAGTTAGAGTGTAATGTTATTCTCAAAAATTGAAAGACCAGTATACATAAATATATATTAATTAAATAATATATTAATTAAAGACATAAATTCAAAACGATAAAATAGACTTACCTATATTGTTTTTTTTTTCTTTTACTATAGGCGACCTGAATATAAAAAATGTAAAGGATGACAACCGATTCAAACGATATGATGATGTTATAAAAGTACACTTTTAAAAGTGATATTTTATGTATCCTTTAATAAAACCTCCCACACGAATTTCTTACAATTTATAAAAGGATATCAGCTAATTACGAGTTAAATAATAATTCCGAAGCGGAGTGTCGAGAGTTTACAATTTACATGCCATTAACATGTAGGTTAGATCCTAAATCGATAGCAAAACCGCATAATGTTAATGCGTAACCGTAAAATGACAGGAGATTGCAATTAGTGATAAGAATGCATTCGAGAGCCCCACAATGCGGACTGTAGTTCACTGGCGCTATTTTGGAAGTCACTCGATAAACTTTCATAGTTAATTTCAGTAAACTTAGCTTTCACGCGAATGGATTATAGAGTTGTACGGAAGAGTATTGATAACTATACCCTTACTTAATAATATTCTAATGCATAGACAGAAATAATATTGGCGTAGCTGTGAAGTGGATATTTTAAAAAAATCGTTAAATTCTTAATTATATTGCAAAACGAAGCATTCATGTTGCTAGACGTTTAAAACTATATAAAAAATACAATAAAAATACATGATAAACTGAAACGTGGCGTTTTAATATAACAAGATATGGAAAGAAACAATACTGGTGTGGATGTTAAATGTAATCTTAAACCAAATTATATATCATTAAATATTAATATTCTACGCTAGGCAGGAAATATGAGATAATAATAAGTAGAATTATAATTATCTCATATTTCCATATATTATAATATTGTGTCGTAAAAAAGTGAAATATTTTTTTTTTTTTTACTAATTTTTGGCAATATATAGGATATATAATCATGCAGAAGAATTGATTTATTTAACCGATTATTATTTATATAATATTATTATTATATCTAGACATGAATTTTAAAATCAAAGATACATAAGTTTTTTGTAAAGTAAACCACAAAAATGTATTAAATTTGGAAAACACAATCACTCGTAAAATTAAAATATATTAAAAATAAAGCGCTCGAAAAAATATCGCGCGATCACAGAATAGCCACTTTGCACACGTGTGTGACAAGATCTTATTGTGGTGATCGCGGACAAAGATACACGGACGTAAATACGGACACATTAACTTTACATATCAAGATGCTGGTATTGTTCAACTAAATAGCCATTGATGCTGAATCCAAGCCATAGCTGCTTAGTAATTAGCGTTGGTTCAAGAGTTAAGGTTTTATTGTAAGATAGTATGGTATGGAAGAGAAAGGCCTAGAAGAACTTATCTTGACCAAATAAAGGACGTTCTTAGAAAAGGTCAGGTACCTTAACCATCGACCGTGTATGAAAAAATGATGAATTTGGAGGAAGTGAAGGAAATAATGTCAGGATCGTAATGGAAAAATGTAGGTTCTGCCTACCCCTATGGGGAAAAGGCGTTCTGATATGTATGTATGTAGTATGGTATTAGAACCTTTTGATCGGTTTTCCCTTAAACCTTATGTATGAAACATCTGAAGAGACACTACGATAACCGATTTCCAGTATTATTTAGTGGTATACTTTGGAAAAACTATCTTAGGTTTAGGCTTGGTGTTTAAATATTGTATTTTGAAAACATATATTTATGTACATACTTGATTACATCATGTTATTTTGATAATATTTTTTTTCAAAAAAATTATAGTAAGGCCATGTAAAATTGGTGATAAGTAAGGTAAATATTTATGTCCACACAACAATTAAGAATTTACAATTGCACGGTACTGATAGGTAATTGAAAAGGAATATTACCAAGCGATATAAAAAAATATTAATCTTCTAGCATTTTAGTCATCATCCGTGCGCGAGTTGACGTATGCTAATGTAAACTTATGAACGTGTGGGCCTTGAGCATGGATTTGTATCGTTACGTTTTGAAAACTTCGCTAATTTAAAGTAATTGGATAAATATAAAACTGTAATTAAGGCTATACGACATTATACTAATCCTATCGGTACATGAAAACAACATAGCTCACATCAGCAAATTGAATGTATCTTGCAATATCAGTAAATCTCCGACTATCAGCTGATAGTGCACAATGGCCGCCGCGGGCGCAGCGATTGTAAACAAAAGCGTTGCATTATTAATTGCAGCTGATGTCCATAACACCTGGCTTGTGGGCAGAGCTGGCTTTTAGATTTTCTGTAATCAGAGTCAAACTAACCAACGGCCGAATATTCAAATGGATTTTATGTTCTGAGCATGGTTCTGAGTTACAAGTTTTTAGATCACTTCTACGCTGATCGGGGAGTAAAGAAAAACATAGACTGTGTTATAAATTATAATTATCAATACTAATATTATAAAGAGGTAAAGTTTGTTACTTTGATTGTTTGTTTGTAAGGGCTAATCATCGGAAATACTGCACCGATCATGAAAGTTCTTTCACAATCTAAAGGTTGCACTATTCAGGAGTGTTATAGGCTATATTTTAACACCCAAGAAAGTGGGCGCTAGTCGGCTAGTAGTAAATATATAGGAACAAATCACAATGATTGAGTTAGCCCCAATGAAAAATTCAAGACTTGTGTTATCACTAATTAAACGATACTATATTTTATATCTTTCTGACTTTGGAGAAATTGTAGTAGACCATGTCCTCACTAGAGAGAAGATTACTAAGAACAACATTTTGATCATATAAATAATCTTTTGCACACAGTTGGATGACAACAAATTATATTGATAAAACTAAACTGACTCCTAAAAAGCCTTTGTTGCTTAAAAACTAAGGTATATTAAAAGTGTTAAACCCTATTTATCGCACAAGGAAGTAAATAGCTTCACACAGAGCGATATCACAGTAAATCACGTGGATATATCGTAGCCTCACAGCTATAGAATTAATCACAGGCGGTCTGCGCGGGCGCAGTATGGACGACGACACTCCGGTAGACGGTTGGAGGCAACAATTACCGAAGCATGATGTATGGACTGCGGGCCAGCCTGGAGCTACTATCAGGGATAGGGCAAGTGATAGACTGGAGCGTGGAAAAAGAGAATTCGTTTTATACAATAAAGCTGGACAACAGGCATGCAGCTGATGAGAAGTGACCAAAATACTTCTCATCAGCTGCATGCCTGTTGTTGTTGTTGGTAGAAAAGTTAGTTGATATATAATATACCGTCTTTTATATTTCTTGTAGGGTAGACAGAGGCAAGAGTTGTGAGATTCAAGGTTTAGCTGAATGGCTTATTGGTAGGACAGAGATTCAGATATAAAGACAGATTATAGCCTAGCTAGCCCATTGCCTTTAAGAAAGACCCTTGCTTTAAACCCCTTTCCTTGATTGACTTTCACAATCTACTCGAGAATGGAAACAGCTGACACAATCTCCTTTTTTCATTTCGCTCCCAAACTAACATGGTAATAAATTAATTGACACTTAGTAACTATTATAGCTTGAACAATTATGTATATGGACTATAAATTAATATCAAACAATGCTCACTTTTCTCTCCACTCAATACTTGTACTCCACACAGCACCAATTGGCAGAACTATAACTGGGTCCAGGCTCTAATGGGTCTGCGTTGTCACCCATTATGCTAATAGTACACACAACAGGTTATCAAATAACCCAATGTCATTGCAAAATCGCCATTATAGCTACGGCATAGACCGCACAGACAAGCTTTTCTTGTAGTAAATGGTACATACTAAATATGTACAGGGAATAAAATATGATATACGTATTGTTTCGTATTGGTGGCTCATAAGGAGCTTTGTAAGGAAATGTTGTAAATTACTTCTGATTTTAAGAGGATATTAAAAGGTTAGAGCGTGAGCGAAAATGATTATGACTCTAACACAAGTAATTTAAGGTATGTATGCTTCAGTGCCGCTGGCGGCAGGCGACGGCAAGCGATGGCAGCTAACCGCAGTTCACTGCCGTTAGTGACGCGTGCGGTAGGTAAATGTCGTTCTTAATTAAAGCTTTCCCTTGACATTCCTAACTGATACTCAGGAGGTCATACTGGGATACTGATGATTCCAGGTCCATTCCCCGATTAGGTCAAGATTTTGTT
Source organism: Cactoblastis cactorum (assembly GCA_020352625.1). Classification (NCBI taxonomy): domain Eukaryota; kingdom Metazoa; phylum Arthropoda; class Insecta; order Lepidoptera; family Pyralidae; genus Cactoblastis; species Cactoblastis cactorum. Next base: position 1,569 of record JADGIL010012824.1, on the reverse strand, counting down.
TGATGTTTAAGTATATGTTATAAAATAAGCTGACGTTGAATTCGTTTCATTACACAAGTCTTTAACTTACTTTGGGGCTAACTCATCTGTGTAAAGTACCGCCACTTGTTTTCATAAAAGTAGGCAATGAAAAGTAAAATTGAATTTGACATATCTACTGAGACGATCAAATCCACTGGCACGACATCCGATCATTTTAGGGACAAATTCTAGCAAATAGAAAAATAAAGATACAAGCCCCTTTGTTAGATAAAAGGCAATGAATCGACATGCCCTTGTGTCAACAGCGTATTAGTGAATATGGCAGCACCAGTTTTCATTGACCCCTTTTAAGAGTCACATGTATCTCAATAAGGGGATTCCGGAATGCAGTCAGAGGTCTAAATATACCAGTTCTGTTAAGCCCTCAGATTTGTCGCGAGGAAATCACGCGAAAAATCCAACGATAAACGTCTATATCCGGTTTTCCCACACATTTTCGCCTTACCCTCTCATGTGCTCACTTAATATGACGGTGTTTGCCCTTTTCCCCCCTTGCTACTGCGAGCGTAACCTTTTCTATTTCACTCTTCAAGGGGAAGTCAACTTTATATCTACGCTGTAGAGTTGATTTTTATTTACAGTCGATGTGAAAAGAAAAATGCGTGTTCTTTTTTCGAAAAATCCAGACACATATTTTGCTTAACACATTGTGACATTTATAATTTCAGTCATAATGTCGACTTTTAGTTGTCGGTTTTAAATGTCAGTTACGCCATTTCGTTCTGAATGAGGAAGTTTGGGTGACATTGTTACACACTGTATTGCACATTATTGGGTGATTGAATGGTGTACTTATTGGTTGAGGCGACAAGTTTGATAAGGTGCCCTCGTGTTAAGGATAAACAGGCTGTAAGGAGGAAGTTTGTGATAAATTTTATTTTATTTGATAGACTTCTACCACATCCCCTTATTTTCATTTTGTATAAGTTTATAAATCGCTCCGTATTCATGGAAAATGTCAATTTTTTGAAGTGAAAACTTCTTTAGGCGCGTTGAGCGTTTTGGTAGAGGGTAAAATCCTCGGTTCGCGTCACCGACATGCTAATGATAATAGTATCTAAATAAAACATTAAAAATTTCATATAATTCATTTATTTTTGCATATAGTTTTAATTACTCTCAACTTAATAGTTCCGTTTTCACTTCTATCGGCAGTCCCACGACTGCTACTGGTTTTTTTTTTTCTACTGTTTTGAAATATATTTAGTCATTAAATTAACTAGCTAAAACGATTATTTATTTCTAATTTCTTTAATTCTGCTTTGTAAGAGCTATTTAACAGCAAAAAACAAATTTTCGAATAGCAAAAAACAGGCCAAGTGCGAGTCACATTTATGAAAAAAACGGCTATTAGATTACTTTTGTTGTATAAGAGTCCCCTTGATTATATTTTATTCTGTTTTAGTTAGCAACAGAAAGATACCATCTGTGAAAATTTGAACCAGCTATCACTAGAGAATAGAGTGTTAATAATAGAGACAAATAGACAGATGCAGAGTAGAGTACCCAACCAACAAAAGTTAGTTG
>JADGIL010012799.1:30290-42882 GCA_020352625.1 Cactoblastis cactorum | reverse complement strand
AGTTACACAGAGCGAACTTAAAACAGTATAAAATTCCTTTGTGTCTACTAATTAAACCGCGATAAAATCCGTTAAATTTGTTTCATTTCAATAATTTATCCTTTCTAACAATGTCAATTTGTGTGTCAAAGTGTCTGTTTTGTTTGTTAGAATTACTCTGTCACGTCGCAAAATATTATTAATCAAGTTATTTACATATTATAAATCTAATTATACGCGATAAATGTAATAATCAATATATATAATCTGGATTTAAAAAATTTAAATAGTAATTGTATACTTATATACATATACTTACTATTGATATGTAATTAAAAATACAAGTTCTTTGATATAATGTAGATACACAGTTACAAACAAGTATATTCATAGATATGTATGTATATACTATGACGACCTCCAGTGGTGTACTCGTAATGGTCAACGCACTTGACCGATACTCANNCATGATGGAAAATGAACTTTTTTTTTATTGGCCCGGGTCTTGGATGTTTATCTATATATGTATTTATTATAAAATATAGCATCGTTGAGTTAGTCTCCCATAATACAAGTCTCGAACTTAGTTTGGGGCTAACTCAATTTGTGTGATTTTGTCCCTATATATTTATTCTTATTATATAATATTTATACCAGTATTTAACATGCTTTTATTGGGTTAAAGAACATATAGATATACTTCTATGTTCTCTGTTTTTTGTGCTATGGCAAGGCTTTACAGAATTGCATTCAAGTCTCACGGGCTTGCAATGCATATCAAAAATAAACCTTGTCTTGAAAACCATTCCATTTTCTCTTAGAAAATTTTATTTACACCAGTCTTAAAATTCTTTTCGCTGTTTTTTTTTGCTTTATAAATTTCAAATGTATATTAAGTGGGTTTAAGTAGATTATTACCTTTTAGGACGGCTTTTTAATCTAAGGCCTTCGTGATCTGTCATAAAAACTTATGGTAACTGTACTGATATCCAAATCGATATACATTTATAAATTACACAAATTATTTTTATAAAGTTAAAAAGATTCAGAGTAATCTTTTAAGCGTACTTTTGTTCTATCAAAAAGACCTATTTTCTATCATGGCTTCGAGCGGAGATCGAAGGCGAGACCTTTGAGTCCAAAGACAAGAACTTTTCAATTATGCCATTGACCTCATCAAGGATTAACTTTTAATTAATCCGCCACTCAGCGGTACAATACAATACATCGTTCTAGTTTCCATTGTGATAGCAAAGTCGCGACATCAGAACACAATGGACCAGACAAGTGCTGTCAAAGCACAAAGAGGGAAGCCTCTTCAGACGAAACAGAGGTATTCTTTTGCAAGTTTATTGAATGAAAATTATTTATATATATATTTTGAATAGCTGGATATTGCTGTATATAGTTTAAGTAGCTTTTTGTATCAATTGCGTTCAACAATATGAATTATTACAGTATACCTAACATTATGCTTTAAAATCTTCATAAAAGAGATAAGTTGGTTAATTGTTCGGGCTGAAGGGTGGCTTCATAACGGTAATATTAAATTTGTGTTTGATTGTGAACATAACGTGACCGTAACGTTAACGTAATATTATTAATTCTAATTTATTTCAGGCTGTCAAAGAATAAAGACATAAATCCAGAGCAAATATATTTATCAATCTACCGAAAAAGATTACAAATCAATGAGTTAAGTCAAAATACACTTCGATTGAACATGTTTCGTTGAATATCTCCCGCCTTAGCGCGCACACTTCAACAATTTTACGGTCAGCAGTTCATGGGTCACCACCGCCAGACCGAATTCGGGACACAATGAAATCTCTAATTACTACACCATATCAGCTCAAACAACTTTCTACCAAAAGAGTCAAAGGCGTTATCTATAGCAAAAAATATATTTACCAATCGGAAAAGAGGCCAAGTCAGTTACGGTCAGGAGTTCATGGTTCACCACCGTCAGCCAAATTCGGGCCGTAATAAAATATCTCCATAAAATCACTGAGTACTATACCGTGTCGGGTCATTGCTAAAGGGGACATAGCCGTTGTGGTTTTTGTTAGAAGAAACTTATGCTATCACGAAACCTAGATTTAGTTGTCGCGGTGCACGATTTAAATTAATTTATTGTTTTAATTATAGATTTAGTGGCGGTCCACTCAGGCTATGAACTGTCGCCACTAACTATACCTACAAATACTGTTCTTGTATTTATGAACAAACATTTTAATATAAAACCATCTTATAATACTAATTAAAAATAAAAGAAATTACTAGTACTAAATAATTAATAATAAAAGAAATTATAGGTATAATTTTCAAGGCCAATACTTTAATAAAATAATAATCCCATGAGTAGTTTACACTAGACGCTCTGTTCATCTCATAAAGATGTACTCGTAAGTAAGCTTTGTTTGATTGCAGCCTAACATTTGGAACCGTAATCTTCGGCAATACTGAATCTATACTGAAGAATGGTATGACGGTAGTTACAATGCCGAGACATACGATAGTTTTTATTTGGCACTTAAATATAAATAAATAAATATATAGGGACAAAACACACTAATTGAGTTAGCCCCAAACTAAGTTTTTTGACTTGTATTATGGGATACTAACTCAACGACAGTATATTTTATAAAACATATACATATATAGATATACATCCAAGACCTAAGCCAATCAGAAAAAAACCTTTTTCATTATGACCTGACCATTCGAACCCGGGACTTCTTGTTTGAGAGGCAACGACTTTACCACTGCGCCATCGAGGCCGTCGAATGTTGAGCGATGTAACTGAATTTCACGCCGGCAAAGCCACGAATGGAAAGAAAAGATGATGAGTTTATGGGCAAATGGACGTTAAAATATCATAACACAAACATTTTTAAAACAAAAGTAATTAAACAAATAACAACAAGTTGGAAAACAACAGCCCTCAAACATAACCAATTAAAAAAAGTTACATTTTCTTTGCATAAATATTGAAATGAAAAGAACCTTTCATATTTTTTCTCAAAAAGCTCTTAAGAAAATTCGGGGCATGTTTTAGCAAACAAATGTTTATTTTCTTTGAGAAAATATTACAGTCGCTTTCAAGTTACAAAGTATAAGAACAAAGTAGATCTAATATGAAAGGTCATAAGGGCGCGTTTCCACTATTACTCATTAATGACATGGGAAAAGCACGAGTAAAACTGCGGGAGGTCTTATTACAAAACAAGAAATTAAATTAAAAATTTAAAAATTCTCGGACACAATTTAAAAAAACACAAGTCAAACTTACCCTTCTTATTGCGCCGGAGGAACATAGCTCAGAACACTCTCGACTCAATCACCTGACACACACACACACACACACACATACATACGAGCGCGCGCGCACACACCTAACTTAAAATACCCCTCTTTTTAAGGGGTTAAAATACAAGAACAAAGAAAAAGAGTGCATAATAATTATAGTGGCTAAATGGTAGGGCCAGAAGATAGTAATTCCCATAATTCCCGTTGACAGCGGGCGGCTGAGTATGACACGAATTAATTCATCACTCTGTCACCAAAAGCTTAGCTGGCTTACGAGTGGATTATAATCCACTATTATAAGCTTGTTACATTATAATAATTTGTAAATACTTATATTATAAATGTGATAGTGTGTTTGTTTGTCCAGTTGTCAAAGTCAAAACGGAGCAACGGATGAGTGCGATTGTTTTTACGTGGAGATAGTTAAAGGGCTGTCTATTTTTTTTATTTTATTAGACGCGAGCGAACCCGCGGCGAAAAGTTAGTAATAGTTTGTAAATACATGTATAATTTTTTTTTATGTCACAGGGAGGCAAACGAGCAGACGGGTCACGAGATGTTAAGTGATCACCGCCGCCCATAGACAACCGCAACACCCGCGCGGTTACAGAAGCGTTGCCGGCCTGAATGATTTGAATAGCTTACGTAACAAATAAATGAGATAAAAAAATATAGCTACAATTTTGGAGCCAATTTACTTTTTGTTTTTTTTTAAATGCTGTATTGCGTTCGAAAAAAGTATTTCAATTAAACAAGGGATTTGCCTGGTGTTTGATCGATTTTAAAAACCATTCAGCTGATCAAATGCGTAACTGTATACTTTGAAACTTCTATGTAATTTCTAAAAATTACCAAGATACCTACCTACCTACCTGCCTACCTACCTTATTAGGATTTATTTTCGTTTATTGCTTCTAAATATTTAAGAATTAAGATTATTTTTAATTTTTCTATGATAAAGATACACGAATAATCATATAAAAACATATTAAAATAACATTTGTTTTAGCAGATAATTTGCAATAAAGTACACACCTTAAGTTGTATTTCTCCAAAGAATTTTTTCTTAGTCAATATAGCTTTCCGACCGATCTCGGTTAAGTGGGCTACCTAGACAGTGTGTGGGCCGTAAAGGTCACCTCGGTCCTTTCCTAAGCATAATAGTACGAATTTTCTAGTTTCGCTAATAACGTATTTAATTAGTCTCTATTGACATAGGATAAGCAATCAACGGACAGCAAACTAAGTAAGTATACATTTTTCCATTATACTAGGAAAACAGAAAAGATAATGAAACTAGGTTCCGAAATGATGGTACTCTGTAGCTTCATTAAGATGTGTTTATTAAATATTGACGTTAAAAAGTGCCTGTGAAGGTCTGATTTCTAAATAAAGATATTAATTTGATTTTTTTTTTAATTTTAGTTATTCATTAATTAAAAACAAACCGATGTTTTTGTGTCGGTTATACTATTACTGATATTTTTAACTTGTAGAAAGTGACTACGTCTCTTGACTCTACCTACCCTGTGGGGACGTGATACCTAATGTGTAAATACCATCGTGAATTTACATAATGACGAGATAACATAAGGTTTACAATCATTAGGGAAATTGACTCTAGGAACAATAATGTATTATGAAATCATGTATAATCAAATCAATAGTGTGAATTATTCGAATAAATATAAATAAACACTTAATCGACACAAAATTAATTAATCGACATTTCATCGAAACAATAATCGAACTAAACTGGATAGCAAAGAATGTTTCATATTTATACTTACACAATATTCATAACAATTCCATTATTCTAAATTCGCACAGAGGACAACTACTTTTTTGCTACGAAAACTCAACTCATTTGGTTTTGTAACAATACTTCAGCGGCATAATCTCATTTGATATCTAATATGACAAGAATTAAAAAAACGTTATCAGTTTTGCACCTTAACCCTGACTGGATTTATTTATCAAGAAATTTCTTTATCATAAACGTTTCGCCCAAAAAAATCAAGAATAATTTTATACGTCGGTATACGCGACATCTATACAAAATAATGCCAAGTGATAGCTCATAAAAAGTCTGTAGAACGCCAGTAATGTCTGAGAGAACCTTCTAAGATGTCCTTTTACGAGCCACAAAAGTCACAGCTTTAAAATAAGTAAGACTTTTCCGTAGTAGAGTTAAGAGTTTAAACGTATTCGTCGCTCCAGGAAGAAATAGCGTAAAAGATTTTTAAAGCAAAATGAATTTCGACATCATTTTGTGGTTACTTATAAAATTTGCAAGGAAAGATTTTCTTTAATGGTTCCGAATTTTATTTAAGGTTCTGTGTACAATGTCTACAACACCATTCGTTGGCAAATTCACAAAAAGCCTTTTGGACGAATATTTATTATGCGATACATTTGATTCATGAGATAGAAGTATGTACATATGTTTTATCCCGTCGCCCTATGTTTGTATTGATGATAATGTATCTCTCATCAAAAACCAATCAAACGAACAATAATAAAAAAGTTATCTAAAAATAACTAAAAAAATCTCAAAGCTGTTATATAATTGTAGAAACGAAGAAATGTAACAAGCTATTGTAAGTTCAAATTGAAACAATCAAAATGTTAATCAAGCAGTAATTAAAACGGCGCACAAACTTAATGACTATCTCGGGCAGTCGTCCTTGAATGAAAGTAATAAAAAGTAATTTTTAAAAGATGGCAATGACGCCCGATTCATAAGGGAAAAAGGAAAGAAAATAAAAAGCGTCTGAATCGTTCACATCGATTGACGTGCGACGGCCTGGCGCCATTGGTCGGCCAGTGTGACGTCACGTGCCATATCGACCCGACGCCCACGTACGCGCATGCGTCACGGCTGAAACGCGACGTGATTGGTCGCCGGGCTCGCTGAAGGATTGACGAACGGCGGCGTTCAGTTTGATAATTTTATTAATTTCTCCATCTGCTTAATTGCGAAAATTTGAATTCTTTGAAGTTTGAAAGGCTTCAGTATTAATTACGATGGCCTACTTATAAAACCGATAAGTACAAGTTAATCAAGTTTGTTTAATTTTAACTAGCTACAGAATAAATGATTACTTAAGGAAGTTCCTTTTCTGATTTCTCGAGAAGCGAATAATTATGTTACATTTTGGTGATGAAAATATTATTATTATTAATTTTTAGGATAGGTTTAATTAGGACCCAGATCAAATCAATGTTAGACTTATAACTTAAGGAACGATACTTAAAAAACGTTATACTTAAAAATCCCTGGAATATTATCATTAATGAATTTAAATAAGGTACCCCATTTTACAAAAAATCCACCAAATAAATTAATTCCACATGGAACAGGCACGGAAAAAGAATCCTTTAAATACCTCTAGCATCGATACTATCACGAGCAAAGATACAGTCAACGGGATATCAAGTCGCCACACGACACTTTTTTTCCGACTGCGGCAGAAGGAGGGTGATGTTTTTCGGGCGTATGTATGAATGTATGTATGTAGATTTCTATGTTCCCTCCTAGGGCCTAAACGGCTTGAAGGATTTAAACATATGAGATATCATTGGATTCGTCATGACAGTGCGAATGACACTGGCTACATAAAAGGTTTTCTACCTTTTCTGGGTACATAAATGCAAAATAGCGAATTTATGACGTCATAAAGTGAGGATGAAATTTTTTGCCAATTCCAACTATTCCAACCAATCTACGAGACATCGTTTTATCTACCGATTTGTCCCGCCTGCAATTATTTAAAATATATACAAAGCTTGTTTTCTCCTTTTTAGTCGGTCATTAGCATTAGCAGTCAGGATTTTTGTTGTTGTTTTTAATAATAATTTTTATTTTTGTAGTAATAATGACGAACTTATAATAAAATTTTGCGGATTGATGTGTCGATGAATATACTCTATATCCATTCACGGTCAAACGACGATGCGATGTAGATTTTAAGCCCGCATACAATGGTCCTTGATTAAGGCCGGAATCGTTGGAATTTTAATCACAGAGCACTTTGAATCGCAGATAATGGCTGGAGATAATTTTACTGTTTTTAGGGTTTCATAGTCAATACATTACAGTTTGGCCATGCCCATTTGCCGTGCTTTATCTTATAATCTATCTCTAAGAAAATCATCACAGAGGATGTTTGTAGAAATTTGAATTAAGTAGTAATCTAATTAGGCACTTCTATATGTTTTAATGATCTATGTTAGGCACGCGTTGTTATTGGGCAGCTTTTTTATTTCTTCGTTCTCTGTCTCATAAATAACAATTCTATGTCATAAATACTTAATTCAAAGGGTTTAATTAAGCTATCTTCCTGTATATCATGATCATTTTTTATTAATTATCTATCTTGCTTTCATGTCCAGACATACTTAGGACCTTACACAAGACAAAAACTTTCAATGTATGAATTTCTTATAAAAGTACGAATCAGCTTTGAGAATAATATACAACAACCCTATTGATTGACATGAAATTTCGCCAACAAAAAGTACGATTATTTATATTTACAAAAATTGGCCTTCCGTATTGCCAACACAAATACAATTTCTACACTTCGTTCGACCTGGCTTATTCCCAATATTTATTTGGGTCGAAGCAAAAACTCGAGAGATATCTTTTCAAACAACTTCAACGATCAAAAACAGTCGAACTACAAATTTAAGATACTGCAAGAATTCAGAAATTTCTAGAACAATGAAATAGATTTGCTCAAAATGTAACAGGACTCAGATTTCAGATTTTCCCAGGGTTACGAAGGCTCTGTGAAAAAACATGAAACATCTTTAATGTAAATTATACATGACAAAGGTTGCGCAAAATGATTTAAGTTTCATTCACGCAAAAACAACTGATAAATTTCAATGAAATATATCGTTTGGAATACATAAATATTTATCCCAATATTCCTACCGAAGATTTTTAATACACAATCTAAATTTTCGAATACAATATATAATGAACTCAAAACTTTAGAAGTTCTTTCGAGAAAATTCTTTAGGAACTTGAATCCACCTTAAAAAATACAGCATTTTCATGTAAATCTCTATGTTACGTTATGACCTCATAATAATTTCGTAAGGCTGGCGCAATCTGCTACGGCTGCGAAGGAGATTGATGGATGTTATTATAATAAACATTAAGGGGTATGTGTACGTCATATCTTTTTTTCCAAGATAGCGAATTATGCCAGTCACTATTTATAAATTGGACAAAATAATGTAGGTTAAATTTGTAACTTTGATTATTTGTTTGCAAAGGCAAATTTTGGAAATACTATATCGATCATGATAATTCTCTCACAATCAGAAAGCTACAGTGTTCACGAGTGCTATAGGTATGTTAACGCCCAACGAAGTGGGTTAGTTATATTTATACAGTCAGAAAGAATCACAATAAAAATTAAATTTTAAAAATTATTTATCCTTCTTTTGGTCACAGACTCTCAGCAAAGCTTATTATCGGAGCTATAATGGTCAGACATATGGGACCCACCACACATTCCCACCGCTGTGTTTCCTGTTACAGCCAGGATTAACAGCGGCGATCAAATGAAGGATTAAGCCCCTCGAGTTAGGATAAACAAAGGCTGTCGTATTAAACAATTTTTATTTATTTTTAAAGAGAAGAGGAGAAGTAGGAAGAGAAGGATTTTTTTATATTATGTATACTTAATGGTCAGACAGACAGAGGCACTTACGAACGAGTTTTGTGATTTGGATCACTAAAAAGATCGTGTAGGTCACACGGTTTTTTTAGGGTTCATTATAACTGTGTATTAATACTAATTATGACATAATACGGAAAATAAAGTGAATAGTAAGTGAAAACCGTAGCTAAATTGTCAATTTACAAATTAAAACTAGAAGAAGTGTGATAAAAATGTTAATTAATTTAAATATAAGTAAAACTATAATTTAACAAACAGCTAAACTTATTCAGTGTACGTTATTACGAACAGAATTTTAGGGCATATGTTGGGGTCTGCTCTTACAAATACAAAATGTAAAAACTAGCCTGTTCACCCGATGTAGCCATCACACATTTATATCCCTGATTCCTTATTTTACTATCCTGTCGGCACTACCAAACGTCTTTAGGAACTAGGAAATATTCTGCCATAAAGACATATATTGTACACGGCAAGAAGGAATTTACGAAGGCACGTAGCTCAAGTTTGCTTAACATAAATATAGGAAAAGTTACACGCGGGTCTGAACTTTACTAATGGCTATTTAATGTGAAGTTCATGAGGGTATTAAGTTTGACTTGGTTTACTAGTTAATTTCTGTAAATATGTAAATAAAAATCAAATAATCTTTGTTAATCTGACAATATATAAACAAACACGTAAATTATATCATGTTTATCACGAAATGGCAGGTGTAAGAATAATTGTAAAATCGTATTGTAAGATAGATATGTATGTATGTATTTAACTCATTCAATAAAGTTGCTGACGAGTAACATATTTCACGAAAACTGTTCGGTAAATTGTTAGTATAAAAGGATCAAAAAAGCAAAAAATAAGGCCTTATGAAATGGCCTATTTTAAGCTATAAACATAATTAACACCAAGGGTCGGTGTTTATTGTTAGCCCACAAAAAAAACAGATTACCAAAAATGCTAAACTAAGTAACTATAACGTTATAATTTGCGTTGACTGTGCGTGTTGACATTACTTAGCATTTGTTGTTCCGAATATTTTTGTTGGTAAATAATGGATTCTTTATCGCCTTAAGTTCGAGCACGAACCTCGTTGCGTATTCTAAGGGAATAAATATAATTGTGCTAATACGTTTACTTCAACATCAATTTGCCGGAATATATGTTAGGGCTGGGTAAGAGGTGTTGACAAAAAGGTATGGGGAATTCTATGCTGAAAACTATATATACAGTAACTACTAAATATAATTATTATGAACTAGCGACCCGCCTTCGCAAGGGTTTAAAAACCTCACTTATGAATCACCCTATCTATTAAAAAAAACTGCATCAATATCCGTTGCATAGTTTTAAAGATCTAAGCATACACAAGGAGAGACAGCGGAAAGCGAATTTAGTTTTTGGGGGAAAATGGGAGATATTTAAGAAAAACATACTTAGTCTATACATATAATAAAATTGTAACTGAGCTATGTCTCTACATTGGAGATACATATTTAAGAAAAACATATGTATATAGGGGCTCTTTATAGGACCTGTAGAAGTCAAAACGATTGTTTTTAGAATTTTTGTCTGTATGTTTGTACGCGTATCACACAAAAACTACCGAACGGATCTGGATGAAAGGCATAGCGATGAACTATAACCTAGATAAAAAAATAAGCTACTTTTTATCTCGGAAAAATATACAGTTTCCGAGAGATATAGGTAATTTATTGTAACCGAGCAAGGGGCTGAAAAGATATTATAGTAACCATTGGTCGGACGAAGTCGCGGGCATTAACTAGTACTAAATAAAATATGAAAAACTTATAACTAGGCCACACGTAGTTGTCGACAGACAGACAACGAACTGCTAAATAGTGTCGAAAAGTTACCTTATTCATTTGTTATTTCTGAACATGCTCCTAAATAAGTAACAAACAGTATCTTACTTTCAGACTTCAGAAATTGTATAAGCATCACTAAGAGGCCGAAAAGTTTCTATATAGAATTATTAAAGAAGTTATATTTAGAAAGCAGTGGGAGGCTTTCGGCTTCAGAGGCAGTTTGTAAACGAGTTTATACCTATTGACTTTGTGTTTCTTAACATACGACATGTGCTGACGTATATGAGTTATATTCAGGGTTGCCAAACCTAATAGCCGGACAGAGCAGCCACAAGCGTTATCAGGAAGATTAGGTGGCGTTACATGCGTGACAGAAATTTCAAATCCATACAATTAACCATTGGGAGCCGATCCTGGGTGCACCATTAGGTCATGCTTGTTATAGTAATGCATTGTCATTAGCATTGAAGTAGTATACAAAATTTCAACTCAATCGGTAACCGGAAAGATGTTCGTAGTGGTATATGTACCTGCTGCATGAATGGCCCGGCTCGTCCTGGGAAGTACCACACTCTCACAGAAGACCGACGGGCGGGGGCTTTTTAACGGCCTGCAACGCTTCTGTGACCCCGCGGGTGTTGCAGTTGTCTAAGGGCGGCGGTGATTACTTAACATCACGTGACCCGCCTGCCCGTTTGCCTCCCTCTTACATTAAAAAAAATGGTCAAATTTATCTTGCAAGATTTGAATACAGACAACGGGACAGGAGAAACTACATATATAAAAGCTTGTTAAAGACAATTGTATGCTCGGCGCTCGCTTGTTTGGTTCGCGAAGATGTGCTTATAAAAAGCGTAACAACAAAAGTCAGACAAGCAAGTCACCGATTACATTAACCAGTCATGACAATAAAAATCCTAATTACGCCCTAATCCTAATTAAGGCTTTTTCTGGACGTTCGGTAGCCCCATTTATCCAAAATATTACCGTTGCTACGTTCACTGGAGTAACTAAATTGCCATACTACAACTAATAAATTATTTTGCAACTGCATCTCGTAATACGACTATTACTATAAATATTCCGATATGTTACTTTCCAACACAACAATATTTCTTTAATTCCTGGTCAGAATGCTTGTTACTAAACAATCTAGGATTTGTATCAGACAAATAAATATTCATTTTTGTATATTTATAGGAAAAAAGTTGTCGTTGCCTAAAAGAAATAACATTATATACGAGAAGCATCACCTTGAGAAATAAACAACTCGAAGTTAATACCCACAGTGGGATTAAGAATACAAAATGATAAATACACTTTGAAAAGCAAGCATCAATATACGAGTACGTATGTCTTGTTATTTAACTTGAGGCAATTCTCATGAATTGTGAAAGATGCTTCATATAAGCAGGCTCCCTAGACGCAGTCACAATTATCACAATTACAGATGTTTAAATCACTTATTTATGTTAAAGCATCATCTTCTTCTGCTATTTATATTATTCAAATGAGATTGGTATAGTACGAGTATATATTTTTATAGGCCGGAAAAGCTTCTGTGATCCCGCGGGTGTTGTATTTATCTATGGGCAGCGGTGATCACCTAACATCACGTGACCCGCCTGCTCGTTTGCCTCCCTCTTACATACAAAAAATAGTAGGTTAGTTATCGTCATTCATTAAATTTGACATCTCTTCCAGACTTCCATACTATAATGATATCATAAATATGGAATTGTGTTTGCATGTCCGTCTTTCAAGTCAAAACGGAACAAC
>JADGIL010012799.1:13009-30106 GCA_020352625.1 Cactoblastis cactorum | reverse complement strand
TGGTCGATCGCCATTCGTCCAGACTCTCTTTTTGGTCTATCCTATTTCATGTTGATACATCATATTTGTCCCTGTAATCGCGATTTTTGACTGAGACATAATTCCCCATATTTATATTAACTAAGAAGTAAAAGATTTAAGAGCTTTATATTTACCCTAATTTGATTTAATATGTGCAGTGTAGATCTAAGCAGAGTAACTTTCGAGTTGAATGGGTCTTCGAAAACTAAAAATTTCATTGTTACCTCTGCACTAACTATATTTTGTGATAGGTTGGGAGTCTCTACGCAATCAACTGCTGAAATAATGTTGCGTCTAAACCTTAAAACGAACTTATTATTTATGAATAGACAAGAAAGATATAACAAGACAGCATATTTTTTTAATGATACGAGTGTAATAAAAAATAAGTAAAAGTTGTTCCATTCCGCCACGCCCCCCGACCTAGACGCGAGCGAAGTCGCGGGCATCAGTTAGTATTAAATAACACGATTAAAAAATAAAGATCAACTATGACACTCAGAGACCATTCATCTTTTAACAAGTCACATTCGATACGATAACGAAAATACTAATTTTAAAAAAAAATAACAGTCTATTTTTTATCATATTGGATAGGTACAGGAGTGAGAGAGAGTACTATTTCACGCACCAGTAGAATTAGGGCAACACAATTTCAATATAAAAAAACAGCAATAAAAACAGTACGTTTGATATGATACGTAAAGTTAACCTCTCAGATAACCACGTAGAATCACCTATGATGCGGTAATAGAGACTAGTTTGCCGTGTACATATTGATGTGCAGTAGACGGTACTAGTATTCAAAGCACGTGTTTCAGAAACAGCGACTGTGGTCCTATGAGGGCAATATGTCGCTTTGTTTATTTAAGTCGGCGTCGAACCGTAGAATTGGATTCACATATGACACGTGAATATTAAGTTATTTTAAATAAGATTTATAAGGCTAACATTTTAGAAGTGTGCTGCAAAAAAAAACTCGTAATCATCACAATAAGCAGTGAAAGAGGTGGAAATGAGAAGAAACCCCTAGCCTCTGTACTATTTTTAATAAAATTAATTTTTCCTATGTATATTTGTGTACAAAAAAATAAACAAAAAATAAAAAATGCAAATTCTCCAAACACACGAGCTCTTAAGTTTTTTAAGGGTTTTCATATTTTGTAATATTTTTTCATAATTTGCTTTTGAAATGTTAATTGGACTGAGATTTTAGACATTTCGTTGAATTTTCACCCTTTTTACACGAGTAATAGGGAACGGGTAATTAAATGGTAAGCTCTTTTACAAAATATAAGCAAAATAATCCTTGTTACAAGGATAGAGTATAATCCTTTTTAAGTACAAGTTGGACGGGTACATATTCAAGGCCCGACGACATTATACTGAAGGTCATATAAGTATAAAGGCCACTTAAAGCTTTGCTCTTCAAAGGAAGAATTAAGAAAGGCTTTAGCCCAACTATAAAACATGTTTTAAAAGTTTGTACTTAAAAACTATTAAAGTACTAGCTTTTACCCGCGGCTTCGCTCGCGTGAAATTTGGCCTGCTACTTCGAAATATTCCAGACAAAAAATCCTACTGTACACCATCTTTGTGTCACTCCCAATCGTTTAGGCAGCGTACGCCAATATGGCATCCATCATTCCAAGGAGTAAAAGCAAATAGGATAATTTTAAGGCCAAAATTCTAACATGAGTAAAGCTGAACACAACTAGTATTATTATACTGCATATGTGTATGCGTAATTTACTTTTCTACTGAAACACTAACCCATAGTTTGAAATAATAACGGCGCCAAGATGGCGGGCGCGCCGGCCAATCAACGTCAAGTATCGACTTCACGAGTGGATTTTAAACACGCAAATCTACCTCAGGGCCGGCCCTACCACAACGTGACGTGTACTAAACAATCCCTTGCTATTCCAGAAGTATATATCAATTCTGGTGCGGCCTCCACACATGTAATTGATGTTATGCATGCAATATGCTGTCAGTTTATTGTGCGTTTGCTTCATTCGCCTAAACGTTGTTAGCTCTGTTTTGCGAAGAATTAAGGCCTATCCGCACACAACAGTGCCGGCACGTGCCAATCAGTAACGTATCGAGCAACGTTCCGTATCACTGAACGTCACTGATACTGACGAGTACGAATAGCGTTATACAAAATGTATGCTATAATATCATTTTTCCCTAATACTGATGATTTTTTTTTATGTCAGAGGGAGGCAAACGAGCAGGCGAATCACGAGATGTTAAGTGATCTCCGCCGCCCATAGACAACTGCAACACTCGCGGGGTTACTGTAAAAAACCTCCGCCCTGATCAGCACGTGCTGCACTATTCTAAGTGGAGAGGCCTTTTAGGTGCGTTTTTTTTTTTATTTAGTCATAACTCTTATCTATTTATCTCAATAAATTTAAAATTCGTCTATACTTGCATTCCAAAATATTTATATCAACCTAAGAAACAACACATTTACTGTATTTCTTTATTAGGTTTGAAATATTATTATTATCAATTTAAATTAATCCGCACAAACTAAGCTAGGGCCGATACAACTTACAAAGGTACTCCTACGATGTGTACGTAGGTAACAATGAGCCTCAACCCTATGCATTTCAAGGGTTGCAAGGGTTAATGATATCGCATTTTGCAAGGTCAGTTACGTTCCCTTCATTGTATTCATAGAACGAGCCAGACTCGACTTAATTCCTAATAAAGCATTGGTTATGCATACTAACTTGCGTTCTAGTTACATCTATTTTGAGTCTTGTGAATGTCTTGTCTTACGAATCTTGTATCCACGTTCTATACAATACTCTACATTGCATCAAAAGAAAAAACATAACAAAAAATTCCAAAAGTAGTACAAAGGCGGACTTATTTATAGACTGATATCTTCCAGACAACCTTCAGGAGGACCACAAAGAGGAAGGTATGACGCAGTAACAGAGGAAATAACTAAACGACATAAACCAATATATTCACAAACAGAAAAAATATAACGAATAATCCATACATAATATTGTAAATGTGTTTGCTTGTCTTTTTTTCACGTCAAAACGAAGCAATGGATTAGTGTGATATTTTTTTATGTGGCGATGGTTGAACGGCTGGCTAACATAGGCTACTTACGTACGTTATGTCCTCAGATCTTTTAATATTACAAGTTGAATTTGTATTATTTATTAGTTAAAGTGTCAATGTCTTATTTATTAGAAGCCTTACTTGATGGTCACCATCGAATAGAGTAAAACGTGAAAGCTCCTCAAAGATTTACTTAACCAAGCAACTTTTATACTTAAGTATGTGGAGAAGAAACTTTATTACTATATCTCTGACAAGGTAGTCAATAAGATTAGATTACGATTGGACTATTCAATTGTCTATACTCCTTTGTTCCTATTAGTAAAAATTTTTGCCTATAGGTATTTTTCCTCTACCGGATATGGGCGAATATTTTATTAAAATATATTATTCTAAAATAATCTGCATGTTTTCTGAATTTGATGTTGCGAATATCATTAACGACGTAACCGCTTTGGTTCCTTGTTCCGCAACTCTCCTCTTCCTAACTGGCCTTATTTTTAACCATTCTTTAATTTTTTTAAATATATATGATATCTTTACAAATTGGGCCAGCGAGCAGAACGACCGACCTATACAGTACCTACAGAACTGAAATTGGCTACGAATTTTGAATATTTCAATCTTTATTCTTCAAATTTTTGATAAAAAAATATGAATATTCATTTGATCCTTTAAAATAATTCCATTACTGTAGGTATTGTAAAGTAGAGTAAACATCGTTTCACGTAAGCTCTTCGAATTATGAATTTCAAGCTAGACGGTATGAAATCGAAGACCAGACGCCGAGCAGTCGCAACTATGACGCAAGCTGGATCAAAGGACCAGAGTCTGGAACCCACGTAACTAATGTTTACACAAAGTCGTTTGAGGGTTAATCCTATTTATCGAATACCAAGGATAGGTCAGTCATATTCCCATTGACAAACTGACAAATAAAAGTTTGTGGTACACAGAATAAGACTAACAAAAAAGGTAGGTCTAATGAGACCTACCTTCTATTTTGCAAAAGTGAATAATAATATTTTATCTAGTGAAACTAGTACTTATTAACGGATTAATAAGAACAAAGAAAACCTTTAGCCTTTATTAGACTTGAACATCACAATGTTTACCAATCTGATTGACAGTAATGAAACAACAAACAAATATACAAAATATGTGGATTTTCCTCTAGGAAACACACTCCCTCATCAAGAAATCTCAGAAACTGTAACTGAGTCTTACATTTTACTTGGGTTTTTTTTTAGGACGTAATGCTTGCTAAGAAGGGATAATGCAAAATTCCCAAGGAATTATAGGACACGAGTCAATTTGCATGAATAGATAATTCTGATACATACAAGTATGTTTTCTACCGAAAATTGTGTCTTCTTCGAGCGAAATTTGGTCACTCAGCTAGTTTATTGTCAAAAATTCCCCAAAAAAAGCTAACCATAAATAATATAATATGCTGTAAAATATTAAATTAGCCACGTAACGCAGGCGCAGGTGATGAGGTGGGTGGCGGCCATTTTTAGGCGTAACAAGAAACCAATTAGAGGATACACCTGACAACGCGGCTTTTTGGCGGGCAGCGCGTAATTAATGTGTCACATCATAATTAATTGGTTACCTTAAAACCTCTTAATCAAAATCTATTCTCAGCTTCGAGTAAGCCTTTTCGGGTCCCATATTTATGTATATATTATCGTAATATTATTCTCAGTAACTTTTCTCAACTCTATCTCTATCTATCTCTCAACTATATCTATATTTTATACATATTATGTCTGTACGTCGGAGATATAAAAGAAAAAAAAATTTAGCGGTTCATTTTAGGACCTTTAAAAGCCAAAACAATTTTTTTTTGTATTTTTGTCTATACGTTTGTATGCGAATCACATATACACTATTTCTTGAAATTCGATGCGGTTTTCAAAGTTTTAGAACTAAAAATATAGCGTAGTTTTTATCTTGATACAACGGTTATAACCCGAGATATTAGTACGAGTAGTACACGCGGACGACGACGGGGACACTCTACTACATATTGACATCCTCATTGTATAATTTTAATTGTTTGAATCTGATAACTTTTCGCTAAATTGTGATAATACTTAGCTAGATTAAAAGTTTAATTAATATTTTTTCCTGCTTAAAATGGCCAAGTGCACGCTGGTAATTTTAATATCATCGACATATTGTATGATATGCGATACTTTATTTCATTCATCGGTACATACAGACCTTTAATTAATTTTTATTAAAAACCTATCACCGTGACAATGGTAATTTTTTTTTATTAAACTCTATTATAACATTAAATCTGATGATCATTATTTTTTTTTTCAAATTTCTTTATTTCTGTGATACTTACCTTATAAGTAGTTTAATAAAGCTGCCAGTTACGCTGATGACATCTGAAATAAAGAAATAAATAATTATATAGACAGGCATGATTCTGTTTAGATTAAGTCATATCTGATTGTGACCCTGACTGATTTAGCTTGTAATAAAATTAAATTACATAATTACAGTACGGTAGACAAAAATAAATAATTAAATTATAATGAAACTAATATTTAAGGAGACTCCCGTACAACAAACGTGATTTTTTTGCTTAATTTTGCTCGATATTGATAACGGCGACAAGTAAATGCTTAAAATATTCACAGAATATGTATTCCTAAATTAAATTTGTTTAAAGATAATTATGTAATTTAATTTAAGTATTGCAAAAATCACGTTTCTCTTTCTTCTCGTCATTCTTTTTAAATAATGGTACGGAACCCTTCGTGTGACAGTCCGACTCACCGTTTATTTAAAATAAATCTTAAACCAAGGAAATATGAAGAGGCGCGTTTTAAAGATAAGTATAGATACAAAAGGAAAGCCTGGAATTTATGTATCTTGTAATTCTAGTATAACACTAAAAGCCAACACTATCCGTCTCGATGAATTCGGAATAAGCACTGTTGGTGCCGCAGCATGCAGCTGTGCAGCGCTTTATGGCGCTGTAAACTTGTTACTGTTGGTTTTAAGTGTTTCTTACTGTGTTGTGTTGCTATGTTATTCAGATGTAACATCTTGTAATAACTTTGTAAAAACATATTCAATTTTTTTTTTATTCAAGTATTGGTTTTAATTTTAATTAAAAATAAAAACAAAATTAATATTAATTAATTACTAATTAGTTGATACAAAGTACCCCTTTCCGCCTTTGCTTCTATACGAGTATATATCTGTCTTGAAGCAATTTGAAATTATTTAATTTTGCTTATAATAATCCTATACTATTAAACGAGCAATATTTGTATATTTGTCTCGCATTTTCAGAAACGGCTCTAACGATTTCGTTGAAATGAAACAAATTTAACGGATTTTATCGCGGTTTAATCACTACACACAAAGGAATTTATACTGTTTTAAGTTCTCTATGTGTAACTATTTATTGAATTTAATTGTTTAAATTTGTTTCATTTCAATGTCTAATATTCGCGTAAACTTAAGAAAGAATTATGTGATTTCGTTGAAATTTGGTATATTGGTCCCAAGTCTGGGAACATTCGTTGTTCCCATATTTTCACACAAGAGTACTTTTCCACATATAGAGTACGATAATCTCGGCACCGCCTCAGCGGAATTATTGGTTCAGTGGTTAACATGCTTGCGTCGTCGTTCTAGGTTCGATTCCCAACTATATAGAGTTTTTGTTTGTATTTGGAAAAACAAAACACTATATTTTTGTAGTTTATTATCATTTTTAAATATAAAAATATAACATTAAGAGTGTGCTTATTAGTTTTATTCATACAGATTCTGATGTCATAAAAATTATTAAACAGAGTTAAATAATAATATTTAATTCATTATATAATATATTAATTTAATAGAATAATAGATATTAGTAACCATTAAGAATTGATAATAAATTAACTATAATGAAATAACAGTCAACTTAAAATAGAAACGTAGGCGAAATTCGTTTAAATTACTAAGCAAGCGCTGAGTAAGTAACCAAAAAAAATTTGTAACAAAAACCACATTAGGATGAATATTACTAAGCAAGCGCTGAGTAAGGAACCAAGAATTTTTTTAACAAAAACCATGTTAGGTTAGGATAACTTACAAGCAAATCTAATTAAAGAGCGAGAACTTAAAGAAAATTCTTAGAAATTGCCCAACAAAAATCACTTTGAACTGATTCGTAGAAGTTGCGTAGCGAACAGAGGCGTAGCACTTTTATATCGTAGGCATTTTATGTCGTAGGTAATGTACTACGGCGTAGCTATGGTATACTTAGATTTAATACGTACTACATAGCAAATTATTCTCCATGGTAATCAGTATTAATAGCTTTGTTCAATACATTATAAAATTACTAGCGAGTCACCCCGGCTTCGCACGTGTTTAATAACTTTCTTTGTGAATCACCCTTTCTATTAATAGTGGTATGGAGCCACTACTTTGTAGTGGTATGGAGACACTACTCGTAGTGGTGTGGAGCCTGCTGCTTGCTTTGTTAGCCTGCAGCATGAATGGGCCGGCTCGTCCGGGGAAGTGCAACACTCCCACAGAAGACCGACGCCAGAATGGCGGCTATCAGCCGCCATGCTCCGTCCGGTGAGTGGAAGAGCCGGAGGCCCAACTTCTTTCAACTCCCCATTTGGGGAGGGCGGAGGTATTTTATAGGCCGGCAACGCTTCTGTAACTCCGCGGGTGTTACAGTTGTCTATGGGCGGCGGTGATCACTTAACATCTCGTAACCCGCCTGCTCATTTACCTCCCTCTGACTTAAAAAAAACCGCATCAACATCCGTTGCGTAGTTTAAAAGAAGACAGCCTACATGGTTACACTCACATCACAGTGTAACCATCTTTTTATTTTTATTTAAACTAACTTTATCAATGTTATTGTTGATTTAATGTGCATAAAAACCTCTGAATGGCTAGTTGGAGACATACAAATTTCATTGATAGGGCATTCAAAAACTTGTAGCCTTATTTGTAGAATTCATTTTCCAAGATATAGCAAAAGCTTCAAATGAACTGGTAAGCTTAAGATTCTTTATAATGCCACCAATCTAGAATTCTGGACAACACACAGAAATTCAGATCCTGACCTCAACAAGGCGTGGCCTGATTTACAGCGGTAAACGAAATTTACATAATAATAATATCCAAGATTAGAGTTTAAAAATATATTGTTAAAGGAAAAACCAGCGATACTTACATCTCAAATCAATCGACCACTTCAACTTGTTATTTCCTAATTAAACAAGCGACGCGAGCACACAATGTCCCATAATAATTAGTGTTATTGTATTTTAAATGTAAATATATGTATATATTCCTGCTACGTTTTATTTTTAGAAAAAGCTGTTTTTTATGAATAAAGCGAGTTTTTTTTACATTTTAGAACTACCTTTTTTAATACTATGGAGCATCTAAATAAAAATCAGAACAAACGTAAAAAGAAAGCTTATTTATTAACTCATAACAAAAGATACCAAACTAATGAAGCTTGAACATGTGTAGGAAGAGGTAAATAACGTCATAAAAGAAATGAGTAAAAATCGCAAAAAAAATCGCTGTGATAGAGACACACCTTAAGAACACCGCAGCCTCTCCCCGTCGGTCTAGAGGGGGTAAAAAGGGGGGAGGAAGATATTGGAGGGGGGATCAAGCCCCTCGTACGTTCCAATAAAGAAAGACAAGACTCTAATAACGCGACCCAAGTAAGCTCCCTAAACGACACCTCAGACTTCCCGCTCTCCAGGTGTGAGGGAAAACCAACCGTAATACAACTAAATACATTCTGACCTCTATTGAACATGAAAATTGCAGTAATAAATCCGAAAACAGAACCGCACGTCCAGGGAAGTTTTTAAGAAACGAAGTAGGCCGATACATAAAATATCGAGAGAACATAAGAAAACCTCAATCCAATAAAACTTAACATGATGAATGATTTCATTTAAATACAACCAAAAAATATAAGTCCTATTTACCGCAGTTAGATAATAAAATCATAATGCAAATCGTACCGTACCGTACATATTGTATCTAGCAATTTGATACGCCACAATCCAAAGCTTTCTGAATCAAAAAATTTCCGAAAAATATATTTAATATTTGGTTCATCTATACATATAATAAAATTGCAACTATTTTTGTACATTGGGGCTCTTTATAGGACCTATAGAAGCCAAAACTTTGTTTTTAGAATTTTTGTCTGTATGTTTATACGCGCATCACACAAAAACTACCGAACAGATCTGGATGAAATTTGGCAAAACGATAGATTATAACCTAGATTAAAAAATAGAATACTTTTTATCCCGGAAAAATGTACGGTTCCCGAGGGATAGCTTATTGTAACCGAGCAAGGGGCTGACAAGATCTTAGAGTATCCATTGGTCCGACGAAGTCGCGGGCAATAGCTAGTCTTCAATAAAATGAGTTTTCGTAAAGCTAAGCTATCGACAAAAAAAAAGAGAAAAAAGGCGTGTAATAATTCGGTTCTTCCAATATTTTGTAACCGAATATTATAAGTTTATGTAATGGAAGTTTCATAAGATGTTTCCGAAACTACGCCGCTTAGGCGTAGTCCGGTGTGAATACAAATTATTCCATTAACTCGGAATACCTTTTCTATTGCTTGATAACTGAGATAAGAGAGCGTTTGCGTTGAGAGTTAATATATTAAATTTGTAGTAAAATTATATAACATATAGTTAACACTATTTAATAATGAGACAAGTTTTGAAACTACAAAATTCAGAAATAAACTAAGATAATTTCAATTTTATTTGCAATATTAAAAGCTAAATGAACATGCCCCAAACATACAGAAACCCTCATAAAGTAGAATGTGACACAGGTCACATAACGAACATGCTAACCAACGTACATAATTAATAATAAATAAAGATATAGGGACAAATCACACAAATTAAGTTAGCCCCAAACTACACTAAACTAGATACATACATACTATTTAATGTCCCAGTATTTATGGTGGTAGATTGGAGTCAAATTGCAATATATTATATAAAATATCATCGTTACTTAAATTCTTAAAATTCTTATCATGCAATTTTTTCTATTCATAAGACATTTTTCAAAATTCTTAGAGGCGTGGAATAAAATTTCATAACTTATACCTGAAAAATATTAAAATTTTACCCAAAAAAAACACAACTCAAGTATTATTCAAAACTGGGCGGATTTCTATTATTCAACGAGGTGTGTCCAGGGGTGTATTTGTTCTGGGCAAATTTCACAAATATAAACATAATGAGGCCCAGGGACCAACATTATGTTAAGCGGCGTAAATCCAGAGATCACCCGTCACGGTTAGCGAATATTAAGGCCACCGAATGTTTTAAGGATTAGGGACGCTAATTAATTTATAGCTTTCATTTTGTAAAGTAAAAGACTGGTATATATATTTTTATAAAAATATATATCACTATCATATATCACGGCGGAGGTTTTTTATAGGCCGGCAAAACTTCTGTAACCCCGCGGGTATTGCAGTTGTCTATGGGCGGCGGTGATCACTTAACATCTCGTGACCCGCCTGCTCGTTTGCATCCCTCTGACATAAGAAAACCGCTTACACAAACGAAATATTACTTTACAATACTTTAATTAGTGATAGTATTGAATTTAACAAAACAACTTCGAAGACTTATTTTCGAAATGTTACAAAGCTAATAACGGTTTTTATTTTCAAAAATAAGAGAATCTTATTTAATAACTACTGCCATCTAACGGCAGAAATGTTATTACATACAAGTAAACTGAAAAAGTCATAGATTTGTATGCTCCTGATATACCTATAGTAGCAAATTTTTAATGAATTTGGATAGTTATTCAATGTATTGACTTGCATGAGTAATGTTGATGATCATGATTGAAGTTTTAGCAACATAGGAATCGAATCTGTGCTCTTTTAGACCTAAACTCCAGTACCTAGACAATCAGTACTACTAGATGAAGGAATAAAATCTTTTTAAAATTTCTGTTGCAAATTTTAATAAACTGCTTCACTAATTAAACTTTTAAAAGCATTACAAAATTTCACCAACACAGTGTTTTCGCGAAATCAACATGGCAGGGGCTCAATTAGGTGCTGTTAGTTCGCAATTAAATTTGCATCAGCTGGCGCCGTCTCAATGACCTGGCGAGCTTCGAAAGCTCACAGTTGGCATTTTTTTAATTAATTACACCTATTTACTATGATTCTACTTTTGAGATATTAAGGCGTTTTTATAAAACTCCAATTACAAATATTATGAGTACAAAAAATTGAACCCGTATGTAAGTATTTTTTGATTATTTTTACTTAGAAAAGGGCAAGTCAGAAGTACCCTTAACCGACGACGTGCGTGTATGAAAAGATCGATAAATGTTGAGGAAGTATGTTGGGACCGTAGTAAGTGGAAGAATGGACATAATCTCTGCTTACTCCTATGGTGAAAGGGCGTGATCAAGAAACTGGAAAATATCAAACTAGACATTATCCTTAAAACAAAACTTCAACATGTCTTATTTCTCATCTAAATATCCTAAAAAACTATAAACTACAATGATTTCCAAATAATTATTCACCAAGGAAATCATACAATTTATACCAATGTTTACCTAAAACCATTTCTTTTGTCTAGTAAATTGTAAATGGTACTCGAATGTAAAACTTTCAAGTGGAGAATTAGCGCGAGTCAAGCGCGTGCACCACAAAATATGTATATACTGAAAGCTGGATACTGGCAGACTCGTTTTAAACTGTCTGAAGTACTTGTCAAAGTATCGCGAGTGCAGAGAAAAAGCTCCTGGCGCAAAAATAAAAAGGAAAAATGAAATATACTTTTTACAGTTTTAACAAAAAGCTTTTACGAACGCTAAGTGGTTTTGAAAATCCGGAACACCGTTGATTTAAAAAGAAATGAATATGTGAGGCTTTTCGTGGCTTATACCAAGGGTCATGGCACATGCTAAGCGAAGACTTTTTTGGTGCATGCTAATATTTACATAATATATATCCTGTATAAGATTTCATGTGATTTAGCTGTAGTAAAATAAACTTTCTTTTTCTCTTTCTATTTACTTTTTTTCCAAGATAACATATTGGATGACTTAAACGACTACCATTACAGCTGATTCACTATTTTCCTGAACCTAACCACTAGTAAATTAATTTCAACAATAAAACATCTTTAATTGTAGTTAAGTGTGTAAGAATCAGTAAAATTATGGACTAATTTAACATTAAAAATAATCCTGTCTTCATTTTTGTTGCAACTTTGTCTTTATATTTCGTCATTTCCTACCAGAAACTGCACTCTTTCGGTTCCACTTTACGACCAGCACGCTGCAACGCGTACGGTCTGCAGCGACAATAAAAGTTATAACAACTTCTTTTATGGCCTTCGCATGATTCACTACACAAGTTATTTAATTTACTTTCGATAGGTTTAAAGTTTATTTTCAGCGTTGCATTATTTAATTAAATTGAAATTTAAAATACCCCCGACACGACACCCACGTCAAATTTTTAACACCCCTCCTTTTGCGTCGAGGGTTAAAAACATAACTAAGAACACTTTCGATTAATTATTCAAATCGGTTAACACGTTTGGGAGCTACGCCACAGACAGAATGACACACACACACGCGTCAAACTTGTAACACCCCTTTTTTGCGTGGGGGGTTAAAAAGGAACGTGAGTTTCTGACGACTGGCTGTTGGCAGCTCACGTTTCTTTTCTAACATCCTTACATGTTTTATACAGCACATGTCAAATACAATTGTAATATTAGAGCAAGAGCAGCCTTAGAATCAAAATACTTCACAATAGCATTATTTCAATACTAGCTAATGCCCGCGACTTCGTCCGACCGATACTATACTGCCCCTTGCTCGGTTACAATAAAATATATCCCTCGGGAATCGTACATTTTTCCGGGAGAAAAAGTAGCACACAAACTACAGAACGGATATGGATGAAATTTGGCACAGTGATGAACTATAACCTAGAGTAAAAGATAGGCTACTTTTTATCCCGAAAAAATGTACGGTTCCCGAGGGATATAATTTATTGTAACCGAGCAATAATGTATTGTAATTATCGTAAATTCTACGCGAACGAAGTCGCAGGCATTATCTAGTTATCAATACAATTATGTCAGAGCATCCTATAATTGTAACACTACTGTATAGTAATGTCTATCTGGCTGTACAATGAAACGGAGAAATACAAAAGGAGGCTTGAGGCGAGCCCATTCAGTTCATAAACAATGCTCGTACGAAATACTGTCATGTTTACGTTTCTTGACGAAGCTCAACCCGTGTTACTTACATTATACTATACTATGTAAACTCGAATCGAGTTTATAGACTAGCTGATGCCCGCAACTTCGTTTGCGTAAATTTTACAATATTTGCAATTCATAAAATTATATCCTTCGGGAACTGTACATTTTACATCTTTCCGGGATAAAAAGTAGCCTATCTTTTATTCTAGGTCATTGACCATCACTGTGCCAAATTTCATCCAGATCCGTTTGGTAGTTTTAGTGTGATGCGCGTACAAACATACAGACAGACAACAATTCTAAAAACAAAGTTTTGGCTTCTATAGGCCCTATAAAGAGCCCCTATATATTTTTTCCTTAAATATCTCCCATGTACAGACATAGCTTAGTTACAATTTTATTATATGTATAGATTTAAGAAATATTTATATGTCTATAAGGTCTACAGCACATTAATCTATTCAAAATTATTGCACACCTATACTAGCTTCTTCCGCGTATTACTTACGATTGTCGATATTGTTTTCTGTGTTCTATATTTTTATTTTATTTTTTTGATTATATATTGTTTTTTAGTTGACTTGTTTATTAATTTAACTTTCATTCCTAATTGTGTTATATTATTATAATATATTTCAAAGCAAAACGTTTTGTATAGAGATTAAATAAATTTAATTTGACATCATAAGAGAATTAGGCATCAAAGAGAATTAATTATTTTTACGATAGAATGCCAAAATCGTTTATTACCTTTAATGGTATGGAACGATACTAAAAACTGTTAACTATATTTTATTGTAGGTGTAAAACTTCTGCGGACCCCGGGTCCTGAGTTTCCGTGCCTGAGGTGCAACCGGAATGAAGCTCGGATAAAAAAAATATTTGGACTTGTAGGACTTAAATATAAAAAAAAGTCACTTAAACAAATTAAAATCTCGCGACACCTTTATCATTATTCGACATATGTACATATCATTACGAATCATTATTACGATCATAATACAGCCTCTGAAAACAATTTCAGCTCACCGAGGACCCATTGTCAAGCGATACACGGCTCGAGACACACTCGTGTAAAATGAGAGAAAACTCGTTTATTTTCCACTGGAGTACAGACAACAATGAGATACGTCTACAAAAGGTTTTCTACATAAATATTATAAAGTGGAAATTCGTTATTTTTTAATGTATGCAACGGATAAACTAAATTACTTATTTTAATAATTATATCGCTTTTAAAAAACCTATTAAGTGTGTTTGTCCGTCTTACATGTCATTGAGCAACGGATTAGGTGAATTTTTTTATATCGAAATAGTTGAAGGGATGGTGAGTGATATAGGCTACTTTTTGTCTCTTTCTATTAAAAAAAAACTTTCTATTCTAAGTCTATTTAAGTTCAGTGTACATATTACATCATGGAGTTTGTTCCGCCACTTCTTCTCCATTTGCGCTTTGTAAGTGATGGTAAAATTATTTTTAAGTAAATTATTGACATCAATCATTACTGGAAAAAATTTAAATGAACAAATTGACGATTCAAAAGTGTCTAATTCTAGTCTATTTGAATAAAAATATTTTGACATCAATCTTTGATATTTATTCTACGAACTGCTCTGGACGCTGTCAAGTGCACATAATACTCATACTTGACATAATTGGAAAAGTTCTCGAAGCATTTTATCAACAATTTTATACCACCCCCTATGACTCGCACGGCTCAGGCTGCCAAGCATAATATGGAAACTTCTAGAATGATCAACACGGGGGAAAGTGCACATCTCTCTACACTAACAATATTATATAGAGAAAAGATTTGTATTTTTGTTTATCCACACTAATATTATAAATGAGCAAGTGTGTTTGTTTGTTTGTCCGTCTTTCACGTCAAAACGAAGCAACGGGTTAGTTAAATTTCTTGTGGAGATAATTGAAGGGGTTGAAGAGTGAAAAAGTTTTTGTCTCTTTCTATTCCTCCGTAGTAATAAACATATGCCTATAATGAGATGAATTTTATTAATATTATATTAAAACATTACCATAAAAAGGTATCCCATACTGCATATTAAAGGGTTTATGCTCAAAACTAAATAGCAAATACGACCCCGACCGAACAATGACCACGTATTTACGAACAAAAGCGAAAAAAAATCTAATAAGAAACATCTTATTTTATCTACAACCATTTTCCGGGAGCAATAATCTCTATCCTATTTCGACGTTTCCAATACTATCAACGAGGTCTAGCGTAAAATTCTGTCAGATGTTATGTTTAAAGGAATTCCTTTGCTAATTAGTAAGAATAATAATT
The DNA here is from genome assembly GCA_020352625.1 of Cactoblastis cactorum. NCBI lineage: Eukaryota > Metazoa > Arthropoda > Insecta > Lepidoptera > Pyralidae > Cactoblastis > Cactoblastis cactorum. Next base: position 14,382 of record JADGIL010012799.1, on the reverse strand, counting down.
TCTACGCTTTCGAAAAGAATTCTTTCATGTCTTTTTTTCTTATAAGCCTAAGTTGGCAGACATGGTCCACATATTGACATAAACTTTATATTCAAAGCTGGTATGTTAAGATCATATTAAGTGAGCAATTCCTTCCAGGGAGCTTTCGCGAAACGCTCTGAGATGAAAACAATTACGTACTGTAAGCTTACTTGCATACCATTTCACTTTATCGAAATTTTAACACTTTCGTACATATAAAGTCATATTAAACCATACTTTTGAAAAAATGTTACTTTCTAATGGTAGATTTCAAGAAACGTTCACCATTAAGCAAAGAGGATGATCAGGAATTTAACACATATTTGGTTATCCACCAATTATGGAAGCCTTTCTTGGTCACCGCACTCTGCATTTTATGAACCGCATATAAATAAATTCCCTCTGCGTTGATCTGTATCTGATTCGTAGAAAATAGGGGATTTACATTACTTCAGTTGCGTTGCGTGTAACAGACTTAAACTTTATCGTTACTCATTAGGCAGTCAAACTCAGTGAAATCACTTTTAAAAACTGATAACAGTTAGTTCATCGCCCTGTCTCCCCCAGTCCCTAATATTTGGAGCTTGGGGACCCAATCGAGAGGTCGTTAATGTACATTTTTATTCGTCCAACGAACTCGGCGGTTTGACCAAATAATGGGCTGCCTTTCGGTCGTCGAACTAGCTAGACATTTCATTGTCATTTATTAGGAACCTATAGGCAGAGATTAATCATTTTTCTGTCTGTTTTTTTCCGTATACGTCGAAGATTTGTACTTTTATTTAGTTCAAAAGGGCCAATTTACCAACAATACCAAGGAAGCAATTACTAATTACGAGAAAACGGCATTACGTTAAACACAGGAATAATTCGTGTCACTCGGTACAGTCAGCGTGATACAATCATGGATGGTAATTACATTGCCATATTCGATGCTGCCGGCTGGAAGAACAAAATATTTTTTATGCTGAGTAATAATAAATTATTAAAAAATTTTTATATGTACTTATTGCGTCCATAATTTGGTATTTTACATACATGTAAGTTGCACACAAAGCCTTCGGCAATAATCAGTGCCTCGTGTAAAAAAAGCACTACGTCATGTAAGCCTGGACCTATCACAATAATTGAAAATTTTAATACCACGAATTGTAAAAGACACAATAAACCCAGAACCTCAATAATGGATGGGTATCCCCATGATAAGGGGGGAGGGGGGCTACCAAAGTGCATTCACCCATGAGCTATCGCGTGCGGCGCCGGCAACGATAAACCATCGTTGCAGTGGCTCGGCTCTACATAGATTTTAGTCTGTTTTGAAGGTTTTATATTATAACTAGAGGCCGCCCGCG
>JADGIL010012799.1:0-12945 GCA_020352625.1 Cactoblastis cactorum | reverse complement strand
TCTTTTATATATATAGATTATATAATACATCAGCATAGTCGTCTATAAAGAAATAATATACTTAGCACAGCTTGAGGCAGAAAAGATAGAAATCTAATAAAATATAAAAAACCGATAAAGTGCGAGTCGGTCTCGCGCACGAAAGATTCTTATGTACCATTATCTATAAAAAAAAATGGCACATTAGTTGTATCGGAACCTCCTAAAATATTTATTTTATTCTGTTCTTAGATGTAAACTGTCTAGAGTTCACGGTTCATCAGATATAGCATGGTGACAAACAGCCAAAACATACAAACATACAACCAAAATCAAAATCTTTATTCAGAAATAAGTCTTTCAGAAACACATTTTCACATCAATAATTGTAAATATTTATCTAGCTACAGATTACCGGAATTTCAGAATTACCACTGCTGATATGAAATAGTTATGGTCCCTATTATTCCAAAAGAGCTTTACATTATATGATCATACTATTATATATTGGTATACTATCCATGACCAAACAGACTGATAGATAGCAGAGTCATAAAAATGTTCCTTTTTACCCTTTGGGTATGTAAAAAATTCAAATATCTCTATTCCTTAATCTGGTTTTTATAGAACAAAGTTGTATTGCAGCCATTTAGTAAAGATTTATTACTAACTAATGCTACATAATCTTTGGAACAAAATCCTTGCTGAAATACTTATATTTGTAGTTTATAGTATGTAAAGTAACCAAAACCTTCCGATGTATAAGTCAGTCCTACACTCTTGCTATTGAACCCCTAGTTAGGCGGGCACAGAATAGAACGGAATAGACTGTCTCTCTATAACTGAATAAGTATGCTTGCTCCCCTATTCTAAGAAGGAGAAGAAAGAAGAAAAAGTATGTATGTATATTGCCATTTATTATTGACCATATACCTCTTTTATCATTTGATTCATTCTATTGTTCTTAAAATGATCTGTCACCAAGTATATAAAATTATTTGTTGCTTAGAAACTGACTGACAGCATGGTACATCTAAAACGGATGTTTAGTATGTATATTCCTTGGAATGAGAAAGGGAACATGGTGAGAGGAGTTACAATTGACCTCTTATACCATCAATAGATTAACTTTAAATTTTGTATATAGGTTCCTCAAGTAAGGTAAATATGAAAAGGATTTTTGGAAATCCCTTAGCCTAAGGAGGTAAAGTGATCTATAACTGTATAAAACCTTTAATTTCTGTTAAAGGATTCACTTCAAACTTTGTATATTGTTCCATAAATGATGTTAGTTAATTAAAATTCAGGAAAGGATTTAAGAAATCATTCCTTTAGGAAGGTAAAAATGGGCCCAAGTTAGAATAAAACCTTTACTTCTTCAATAGGTCTGTCTAAAAAGTTGTATATAGGAAAAGATTTCTTTCCACAGGTAAAAGCTAGTCTATTATAAATCAGAGAATTATATTGTTCCTGAAAAATCTTTTTCAGATGCACATATTAATAATATTAACAATTAACGGCATATTAACAACATATTTTAATCAGATTTAATCATAGAAATTGCTCATTGTTACAGTAATTAAAATTAACAACTGCCCAACTCAATTAAATTCTAGTATTTATAATTATATCTGGATGATTATGCATTAAGATATTTTTTCTTTAGTCAGTGTTTTACAAAGAAAAGCTTGACTTCCCTCACTAGTATATGAATCTAAGACAATTCATACTAGTGATTACTTTTATGTTTAATAATATATATTATCAAAAAAATATATATAATTCGTTAAAGATATAATTAGCTTAGCTAGAAAATAGAAACCTAGATACGCACTGAGCAGAACTTCTATTCGATTTCAAAACACTGAAATATCGACCTTCAGAGTTCATATAAGAATATTGCAATAACTTTCTAATATTGGCCAGTAACTGTACCATTTAGCCGATGATTGTACACGGAAATAAAAGCACAAATTTATAGTATCACTTACAGAAATATACTCGAGTCTTAAGCCTAGAAGGCTCCGTTCACTGAAAAATCAATAACGATACGTCGGGTAGGGGCGAGATTACTTTCACAAAACAACGCATTACAGTAAACAATTCCACCTACCTCTTCATAGACGAATGTGGCAGCAATGTTGCACCGATTTTAATCAATTTATAGAGGTTTATAATTCAGAAAATAATTAATATTTACTTATTTTGCACGGCAAACTGCGACACAGCAATCAACAAAGCGATAACTTTGACAATCATCTGATTTGACAGTTCTGACAGTATTCTATCTTATGACATTTAAAACATTCCATTTTACTCAATACTGTTCTGTACATTATTTACGAAACAGAAAAAAAAACAAGAAATGTGGTTCCCCGGATGTAAAAAAACAAAGCAGTCAAATGCGAGTAAAATAGGAGTCATGCACCGAAGGTTCCGTGCAAAACAAAAACGTAGCTTTACGTTCAATATCCTGAACAGGTTAATGCTATAACGGTAAATAAATAAATTGAACGAAAAATTTAGATTATTATTAAAATATTTTTAATATTATTTAATATGTGGGAAGGACAAATCACATAGATTTAATTAACCCCAAAGTATGTTCGAGACTTGTGTTATGGGATGCTAAATCAACCTAGGAAACTCAACAATACTATATTTTATAATAGCTACATACACTTATAGATAAACATCCAAGACTTAGTTCAATCAGAAAAATTTCATTTTCCATCATGACATGACTTAGGATCGAACCCGGGACCTACTGCTACTGAGTAGCGGTTAGAAATATTAACGGTTACACCGCGGAGGTCGTAATAATATACATATTTGCGTTTTTTAGATTTTACCCCATGATTTTAGCAAATTTCATAATTCTGGGCCGACAGAAAGTATAGCATTGTTGATTCAAAAATAGCAAAATCTTAAATTAACAAAAGCATGCCCGAGTGTTTGAATCTTTTTCATTGTTATCAAATACATATTATTGAAAGCGAGCGACATTGCTAAAGGTCGCTAGGCGATCATTATTGCTTCTATGTGTGGAATTAGGTGTCTATAGGGTAAAATTAAAAGTGCCTCGAGCCTTGCATAACCGTATAACCATAATCAATAATTGCTAAAAATAAACTTAATTACAATAATATTAAAGTACATAATTATCTGTACCACTTCATTTAAGAAAGTACTTACTTAATTATCTATTTTATAATATAAATAAAACAACATATCAAAGTAAAACTTTTATAAACATAAAATATATTAGCATCACGTTATCATTGCACGTTTTCACTACGTGAATATTGCAGCAGGTATTTTTACGTAAATCTAAAAAATGCAAAAGGTTCACTTCAATGCGTTCTCGTATCTGCTGGAGATGTCCTTCCAGTTTGCCACGTCAAATATAGCTTTGACGTAGTCAGCACGCACGTTCTTGTATTGCAAGTAATATGCGTGCTCCCATACGTCGATGCCAAAGAGGGGAATTAAACCTGAAAGAAAAATAATACAAATTACACAACTTTTTAATATAACCAGGCTTGCGACTCACGATGGAAAGCGGTTACCGTGGCCTGCACCACAGGTGTCACATGCGCGTTAGAGACCTTAAATTGTTTGTGTTCATTATATAAATCAACTTCTCAAAATGACAACTGGATGCAAAATATACTTTTCTTGAAAAGTCAACATCTGTCAATCAACTGTCATCATCTTTACAATATTTTTTATCATATGAATCAATAATATCAACGGGTATTCTGAGCAAGTTTTTTTAATACAACTATGTTGCTAGTTAATGTTGCTGTTATCCGTGTGGTGAATCCGGAGAAAGAATAGCACCACCCCATTCTTTCCCATGGGTGTCGTAAAAGGCGACTAAGGGCGGTCAGTGCATACCACCAGCAATCTATGGGTCACCGCGTCGTGGCGGATAAGCACACGTTCCCAAGGAGGGTTGGTGTCAGGCAGGCAGCCGGCTGTAAAACCCATGCCCAAACCCTTATATGCAGTATGGACAAAGGGACATACTGCGCCGACCCCAAATAGTATGGGAGCAGGGTAGGCAGATGATGTTGCTAGTTAATGTCAATATGGTTGTAATAAAAATAATAAAATTCAGATTTCAAAAGGTATCCAATACCAGTAGTTGCTTGCAACGGATCCTGGTTCTGACAGGTGGCAATCTGCAGCTTCTTCGACTGCTTGTTGTAGCCGAGCCAGCCCCAGCCGGAGCCCTGCACGCCCACCGAAGCAGTGGCCAGCGCGCTCTTCATGTTTTCCAATGAGCCAAAGTCCCTGAAAAATTTTACGTATAGAATTTAAGCAACTTCGAATTGACTAACGAAATGCTTGTGAAAATAATGCTGTTTTATTAGATTCTCTAAAACATTTTTACTTTTTTTTAACCAATTTTTATAATTTTAATATTTTTTTTTAATATAATACACCATTTTATTTTGACACGTAATTAAGTAATAGAAAAGACGATTCAATTATTGTGCAATAAAGACATTGTAACATTGAAAATGTAAATCTAAAAGTTACACACTTATAGTAACACCCCAAAACATAGGTAAATATAATTACAAAAAAATACTACCACCTAAAATTCCTAGTTCTATGTCTAATACTAAACTAACTAACAATAATATATAAAACATTACATACAACTTTAATCTTAAAGCTTCTGATGACCTTAGCTTAACGAATTTATTTTTATAATTAAAGTGTAATCTAACATGTTTGTAAACAAGGTCTGGAAAAAGTAATTATTTTAAGATAAGTGCTTCATTTATCGTGAAAGTTAGTTTGTATGACCTGATAAAAAGGAGAAAGTGTTAATGTGCTCAAGGTCAAAATAAAAAAATATAATTAACAATAGACAAACAAGGGACACACATATTTTACAATTAAGCTAGTAAAAACAAAACACACTCATGCCTTAGAACGGGATAAACAAAACACACTCATGCCTTAGAGCGGGATAAAGGGTAGGAAGATGTTAGCATGCTGATAGCATTTAGATTTCAAATAAAATATACTTTTCAATGGCTTTGATGAGAGCATCAGATGGCTTCCCACTGTTGGGGGAGAGATTCTGCCAGAAAATAGTGTGGTTGATGTGACCACCGCCATTGAACTTGAGCGCTGGCGCCAGGCTGATCACTGTATTAATGTCACCTGCAGACAGTTTGAAGAATATACTTTTCAATAAATAATTAAGTTCAAAGAAGTTTGAAGAAGGTTACCCATATTCTTGTTGTAAATTATAAATAATAATAATAAATTATAAATACAATGACAAGATAAATCTAGAGTTTTTAAATAGATTTTATGAAAAATATTAATAAATTTTAGATTATTAACATTTTTAATAATTATTTTATATTTCACTATTTTTAGTTAAAGTTTAAAAATTTAGTGTGAAATTATATAAAAAATAATAATAATCATACCTAATTTTTTGCACCAAATCTATGGGCTAATTTACTTACCAGCCTTTACATACAATCTAACTATCAATAATCACAAAGTATCTAAATATGTTAAATACATATGGCAAAAAACTAATACAGGTGAAAACAAGTAATATAATAATTTACAAAATTACTTGCAAATAGCTTGCATAAAACATTCAGAGGGCTGAGACTGGCATGGGCTAAGATTTGTCCATAGTATTGAATGGTTTATATGTCCACCTCCGTTAAACTTAAGTGCACTTAGAAGACCTATCAGTGTGGTTGTATCTGCTGCTGTCAAGATTTGTTGATTTGGACAAACATTATTTAATTTTACTTAAATTGAATTGTGCAAAAAAAAACTGTGTTTTAAATTTATTCATGTTCACTAAATAAAATCAATCAAACTATAACACGTTCAAGGCTTTATGTTAAAGATGACATTTTTTCATTACAATTTTCTTACTAAATTTGAAAATAATCTCTGAAACAGCTTCAAAATGTATCTTATAATATATACATTTTAACAATTTTTCTACATTTTGACAATATCTTGTTAATTGGTAGGTACAAATATTTATAAGTAATTACACCAATTAATTTAAAAAATGGTACCTTTCGCCTGCGCCTGGGCCAATTTCTCTTCAGCAGCATTTAGGTTGTTAACATAAGTGGCATGATGTTTGGAGTGGTGGAGGGACATGATCTCTCGACTTATCACTGGCTCTAGAGCGCTGTACTCATAAGGCATCTCTGGTAAGGTGTGCTTTTGACGGCAAGCACCTGCGGCCCGTCTTAAAAATATATAATAAAATTGCAAATAACTATTTTGACTCTATAAAAACCAAGGAGAAGAATGAAGATTTAATTTTGGTTTTGTTATGAAATTATGTTAGTTATTAAAAGCAGAATTATTATGCCAAAAAAAAAACAGTTCCAAATTGTAGCCAAACTATGAGAGATATCATATAATTTTAAACTTAGTTATATTTCAGTGTTTCGGCTTTTAGTATGATGAATTTTAAAAAATAGGTAACTTAAGAACTGTCAACCCTAGCTTTTCTAAGCCAGCTGGTTTTAAATAACTTATGTGAAAAACAAATCAATAAAATAATAATATTCTAAACCATTCAATTGCGTATCATTAAGATTGTTCAGATTTGTTAAATGAAAACTAAGCAGGTAGGTCTGAAAACAGCAGTGCTAATGAACAGCTTAAAATGTTTCATCCTACCTTATTCAAATTAGAATATAAAGTATAAAACATTGTGATATTATATCCTATTGCTTTTTTACAACTTTAATCCAACAAAAAACACACATAAGAAGGAACTTTCAATTGTTACATCCTTACTGTATGAAATTAATTACAAAATAATTGATATAATTACATAAATGTTCCGATTCTCCCTGAAGCAAACATGTTTGAAATAATAGACGATGTATACACACAAACACCAGCAAGTCCCGCAACGAAATACCCGGCGAAATTATTAATCAGCTGCAAATCACACAGCAATAAAAATTATGCAACTTCAATCTTCAATCCAAAATCCAAATCCAACATGACATAAGTCAAGTAGTGACAGTGATCATGACAGTGATGAGACAAACTTCATAACAATGTCAATTCGATTCTAACCGATTTTTATTCGGTTTCGATTCAACTCAAATCTAAAAAAAGAAATTATGCCCAGTACATTTAAAGAATTTACTATTTATTACTGACATTAACTATTTATTTACATCTCTAGCTTATTTAGCAATAACGTACTCATAAACTATTTTTCTTTTTTCATACAAATCAATGTTTTTGCTCATTTTTGATAGGCTACATTTTTTGTCTTCGCCTCGTACCATACGCACGTAGGCAGATTGACGTGTGTGAGTTGACCTAGCGTACGGACGTAAAAATATCTATGGTGTGTGTAATTTTGTTACGACGTCGAATGAGAAGTGTGGTGTTGTGAAGGTTTCTCGCCGAATTTAATTTCTATTTGCTAAATTCTCAACTTTAATCTTAATTAATAATTGAACGTCATTTTATGTTCATGCAATATCACTAAAATTAACTTGAGTGTGATCTATTTGGAATTTATTGACTTGTGTTTCATATGTGGTCGTGCTAGTGCATTTGTTTATTTATAGACAGTCGCAATTTGCAGTAATGTAATTATTTGTGTCTAAAATGTCTCAGAAGGATACAGCGATACATTTAGTGGCCGGCGGGTAAGTCTTCTTGAGGTTTATTTAAGATAGATGTGACTTTGCACGCTTATCAATGCTATCAACCTTGGTGTTTATCAATACAAATTTTATAGCAATCGGCATTCCACATGTGGCGAGACGTTGTTTACGTTAATTTGGTACCACTATTTTTAACACATTTCTGTAGTAACAAAAATCCACCTGTGTTTGTGTAGTGATAACATATTGCACAAACATTACAAATCAGCAAAACTACAAGTATTCAAATTTCAGTAGTTAATTCTAACATGAAGTTATGATTTAATAAGTTTTTTTCTGAACTGACTCTTACTTAAGTCATTAATGATTATTATATTAATTTCTAATAAATAAATTTAAAGGGACAAATCACTCAATTTAGCCTCACACTAAACCTGATTTACCTAATTCTTTTCAACTTATTATTTGTATGTATGTAGCAAATTAAGGAATCGGTGGAATTAATTGAATCAAGCTACTCTCTCTATTATTATTTACATTGAATAAATTATTAGTAGATAACTTTTAAATTAACAATAATAAAAAATTGGTTATAACTACATACATATATTGAAAAAGCTAACCTAATTTTTTAAGTAATCTATTACACAAAAATCCTTTTTAGCAAAAGATCAAACTACTTTATAAAAACAAATTATAAAAATATATTTGTACTATTTCAGTATATAGAAACTTAAATGATATACCAGTTAGCTACATACCTTTCTTTATATAATTTTTTTTTATGGATTGATAGGTGTGGACTTCATTATTGTGATGCTATAATGAAATCCACAATTATAATTAATGAATTAATAAATATTACTGATTATAGGGAAGATAATATTTCCCTGTGCCTCATGTAGAAATTTAGGGTGCCTACAATGATATAAAAAAAATATTTTAAGCATATTTAGGGAAATGTAAACCATTCTGTTCAATTTTCTTGACAGCTTATGATCTCCATGATAATAATTTTTATCACAAACCTTTGGAAACTTTATCTAAATAGAATATTCCTTGGAACACAATATGATAAAAAAAAATCCATCTTCATAAAGAAACATTTTGTTTGCACTTATCAATATCTGATAAAAAATATTCCAATGTGATGTTCATCTTTTCTATCATTAAAATTTGAAGCATTTTATTAATATATATATTTCTAGTTCCGTTAGATTAAATAATTTATTCTTTTTTATGTGCAAAATGTAAAATTCAATAGATTAAAACTGTTTTTTAATGATAATTGAAACTTTGTACTTAAATATCTTATATTCAAAATTCTACTATACATTGTTCAATAAAATTTGCTTATTAACTTGATTAAGTTGACCAGTCAGTAGTATAATGGATAGAATTGAAAAAATTGTGATTGTAAGTTTCAAATTAAAATAAAATTCATCATAACCAATCTTTTTATTTTTCACTTCTTTTACAATGTTCTCAATATGTCTTTATCTTCTGCCATTGTTTCAAATCTCCCCTCTCTTTCTATCACTCTTCTATCTCCTTCATATGCAGTAGGCATTCATTCTCACTTATTTACTCGGTGTTGCTATCCCATATATTTTATTTAATTCAGGAAAAAAATAAACATATATATTATATTTATATCAAATTTCCACTAAAGACTAATACTAATTTAAGGAATAAACATTCTATCAATTTATAATATAAAATTAACTACTAATAGATGATATAGATTTTCAAGTGTCCTAATTTCTTATTTATAAAAATTAATTGATAATGTGAAAATAGCCACACTGTTGTTATATATATTATAATATTGACAGGGTCAATATAAATATATATTTTGAGTATATTTCGTTTTTTGAGTTTGACCAAAAAATAATTTTCTTATTCTAGCGTTCATACAATGGCATTTAAGACTAATATAATTTATTAAATTACAGGGTAGCAGGAACAGCGGGAGCGGTTGTGACATGTCCCTTGGAAGTAGTGAAGACAAGACTGCAGTCGTCAAAAGGCGTTGGGATCCCACCAACACCACCCCCTCCATCTGGCACGGCCAGCACTAGAAAAGTTTGTTCAAAAATCCCGAAACATCAGGTGAATATTTTTTGCATTATTTCTTTTTAAAAGCTTTTATTTTTATTTATACTATTTTACTGTGCATTTTTTGCGTAATGTAGTTATATAACAGTTTACAATATTGAGACACTTATATGAAGATGCATAAATAAATTAAAAGGCTTATTTTTATGTATGTTTAAACCTTAAGTATATCTTTAAATAAATATAACTAAGTAGAAGTAGAGACAACTAAGGAGCATTAATTAATGAAATATTACTGTTTTGGGCACAAAAATTTGATTATTAGGGTTCACTAGTGGTGGGTAAAATTTTCTACCCCTTGCTATGAAGTGCTTAGAGCTTTTAACGTGAAGTGGGATATTATTGTGTCTAAAAATGCATCTAAATATGTGTGACAGATGTGACTAATCTGTCTTGAATATAGTTGATAATATGCTTAAATAAGAATAAAATTTATTTCTGATAATATGGCACATTACAATTTAACTATGACCCCACACTAGCCAAAGCTTGTCTCGTGGTAGATAAAACATTTGAATTAATAAAATACAGTTAGTATGCCGCGAAGTGAACAATGATTTAAAAACGAAAACAATTCTAATACTATAATACAAAATTAAAAACAAAAGCGTGTGTGTATTTATGTGTGTTGTGTGAGTGTATGTTTGTGTGTGTGAATATGTATTTCTTTTGTTCAAGTATTTAATCTATGGTATAATATAGCATAATATCTATCGAGCATCCTACATATATCAATAATATGCCCCCTATAAACGATGATAAGGTGATCTTATCACTATCCTGATATCGAGTCATAAGCAGCTTATGTTAGGCCGTGTCTCGACCATTCATAGGCTTATATAATGTATATTTGATTATTTTATATGTATAATTAAGATAACACTTAACATGCGTCATATGATTGATTACATATTTCAGACAAATTGATAAGGTTAAAACTGGTTTAAAAATTAAGTCCTCTATCTGTTATGCCAAGCGTGAGCACAATGAAAGGAAGTACCTCTAGATAATTAGTAAAATCACACAAAAAGGTTTTCTAAATCGCAGCAAAAATTTCTACAGAAAACATGAATCAAAATATTTTATACAAATAGACTAGAATCTTGTACGTTTGGATCGTCAATATGTTTCAGTTTTGATTGACTTCAATAATTTAGTTAATTTATTTAGAACTAGCTAATACCCGCGACTTTGTCCGCGTAGATTGCTCGATTACAATAAATTATATCCCTCGGGAACCGTACATTTTTTCAGGATTAAAAGTGGCCTATCTTTTATTCTAAGTCATAGTCCATAGCTATGCCAAATTTCATCCAGATCCGTTCGATAGTTTTTGTGTGATACAAGTACAAACATACAGACAGACAAAAATTCTAAAAATAATAGTTTTGGCTTCTATAGGCCCTATTAAGAGCCCCTATATGTATATTGTTTTCTCAAATATCTCCCATGTACAGACATAGCTCAGTTAAAATTTTATTATACGTATAGAAATAAGTTAAATTATAATAGTGTTATATAGATATAAGAAGAATTAAATGTGTTTTTTTTAATCAACACTATTATAATTTTTAATCAGTCTTTTGATTCTCAAAGGCATAGTAAATGAATAGGTACCTACACGAAAGTTCATCAAATAAGGTGAAAGCCTTTCATTGGAATGGTTTTATAATTTGTATGTCAAGTCTATAGTTTCGATCAATATTATTCTTGGAAAATTGTACTACATAATGTTTATGTATATTTAGCGGTCAGTGGGTGTCTCTTGTCTAGACATTGTTTTTATCGACAGATTGAGAATGTGTGCCTTTTGATAAGCCCACGTGAGTACAAAATATGTGACCAAAATACCTACTTACCTGCAAATTGTTAATGTAGTAAACTTAAACAAGTATATTGTTATTTTTTTTAATATATGAGATTTTGAATTGAATTTGTTTTTGGTTACTTTGTAGAGGGCTTTTGATATTGAGGCCTTAGAACAATAGAACTCTACCCATGAACAAGGAACTATGAAGCATCATAAATACCTACAAATGCTACAATGTTATCAGTCAATATTTTCACGCTAATCATCGCAGCTAAGTAGCTAACTTGGCAGGTGGCAGAATATATCAGCAAGATGCAAATATCAAATACACATAACATACAAACACGACATATTGGAGTTTATCTTGCTTGTAGTTATATCACGTATTGTGAAAAATGGACCCTCAGTACTTATGTCTGATTCAACTCGACTTAAGAAACAAAATTACAATAAAAATATTAAATGCAGATGAAAACCAAGGCGAGAGAAAAGTGGATTAATAAATTGTCCCGGATTTTCTTATGTACCCATCTTCAGTCAGATACATACATATATACTCGTACAATAGTCGTGAGGTTTGCCGGAATAGTTGTTTAATTTGGAGGTGGAATGGAGATATTGTGACAGATCGCTAGCCTATTATCGCTTATGAGAAAATTCCTCTGTTAGGATCCATTATCAAAAGCATATCAGAAAACCTTGATTACACAGATGCAATTAAATATAACGATGCCATCAAAATTCTCGAAAATAATGACAATAAATTAGAATCAGAATTTAATAATCATGTTAGCCTCACAAAAGCGTGGATTTTCCATCATGAGAGCGTAATAAATAGCATTGCTAAGAATCAGGGTAGACTAGGTCATGCCATAAATCTATCTTCATGCCATAAGTCTTTTCTCTTGATCGGGTTTTACAATCGCGGTAAAAGTAACCGCTGGCAACATTCTACGTTTTTCTTTCGCTCCCAGACCAGCATGGAGTATGGACAAATCTTCAGCCAGATCTAAAAACAATATTATTTTACAATCAAGAGCTAGTTGAAGAATCCCATGCTATTCCTCGACCGAAGCCGAATGATGCAATCCTTAATTAACTTGTTTCGATCCCTGAATATGACGCATTGCTAGACAGTTTCATAACAAATTATATTCTTGCTAAGACAATCGAACGCTATCTATACTTATAATAAAATTGTAACTGAGCTATGTCTGTACATTGGCGATATTTAAGGAAAAAATATATAGAGACTCTTTATAGGGCCTATAGAAGCCAAAACGATTGTTTTTAGAATTTTTGTCTGTCTGTATGTTTGTACCGCATCACACAAAAACTACCGAACGGATCTGGATGATATTTGGCATAGCGATGGACTATAACCTAGAA